>OX453280.1:28262651-28452651 GCA_949710005.1 Ricordea florida | reverse complement strand
CTGTGGAGCAGATGGCCCGAGTTCAATCCCCTGTGGGGGTATTCGTGATTATCTGTCTTTGTTCTTTTTTTAAACTGAATCGATTTTCTTTTCTTTTTTTCAAAGATACCCTTGTCTATATAGAATGTGAAGCTGTATGCAGGCCTTGGCTGCCTATTTTTAAAATTGGTAAATGGAACACGAGATGGCAGAGCCCTACAGGCTTGATTAAATTATTTGAATGAGTTCTGAAATCTAAAATTCTCCTCATGTGTCACCGAATGCATTCATGAGTTTGTTCATAGGAGCCTTTGATTAACTCCTTGTACACTTCTCTTATTGAACACAACTGAAAGTGCAAACTAAAATGGATTGACAAAACAGTTTCAAAAAATTGAGCTGTTTGCGTACTAAGGGTTCACAAAGGCAACCCAGTGAAGGCTTTTGAAGCCTCTTGTTACATGTATTTGGGTGGGCAAAATAGGCCTGTTTTTCCTGCGCAGGATTTCCCTGTGTGTCCTGGGAAACAAAACAAAACTCAATGACCATAATTTATAACAAATCATATATCACCAGGCGTTTTTGGTCAAGATGGCTGGATTCTCTGGATTTCTCTTTCCTTACTTAGTGTCCTTTCAATCTCCGTATTATTGTAACATAATTAGATTTATTATTTTTTTTTTCTTTGTAAAGAATGTGTGGTGAAATAAATAAATAAATAAAAAATATTGGTCTTTCTTGTTTTTTTTGTTAATTTTCTTTTTCATTGACCTGAACTATACATCTTGGTCACCATGAAGGCAAAAAATTATCCTGTTTTGTTCTTGACACAGTGTACCCAGTTTGTGAAGGAATATGCACCAGCCATTTTGACAATTCTTGTACAAGAACTAGACCCTACAATGGTGTGTAAAAGTCTTGATTTGTGTACAAGTGGAAGAAATGTTAAAGGTACTGAATTTAAATACAATAATATACTTTGTTATATAGATTGGTCAAAAACCCATGTTTTATGAGAAAAACAGAAAAAGCGTGTTTTATTGTTTTTCGCTACTTTACCTCTAATCAACATTTTTGTTAGAGAAAGCGAAAAGCATTTTCTCTGAAAACATTCATGATGGAGTTTTCTGCAAAGCAGCAGAAGGTTTTGAAGCTGAGATTAATACGTGTATAACCAATAAAGAAGAAGAAGCGAAAACAGTCAGGAAGTTGGTATTAAATGGCGTCCATTTGTCTATCTGTGTGCTTAGTTGTTTCTACTTCTACTGTCTACTCGCAGCATACAAAATCTATATCATAAAGCATATGAAGAAGCCTAAGCTGTGTGACACTGCGATGAAACACTCCAGACATTTGACAGTACATGAGAAAATTAATGTAGAAAACACTCGCTTGCAGCTTATGTTTTCTACATTTCACTCGTATTCTAAAATGCCCATCGTGTTTTGTCACGGTGTAATACACAGCGTAGGCTTCTTTATTTGTTAAGAACATGTATTATTATATAAAATTGAGTGGTGTAACAAGTGGTAGCATGTTGATACAAATGATGTGACATGTAGATCACTGGCAGGCTAGCCTCCTAGGCAGACACTCTGGACTTTGTCATACATTCCTTCCTCAGTCTATCTGCACAGGAGGCTGCTTGCAGATTAGGAGGGGGAGTCACGCTGTGTTACACCCAGGCTACTCACCAGATTGGCATGTCGACATCCATTCTGTGGAAAAGGTTTATTGCATGTTGATTCTTTGGATTAGCATGTTTTCGCCACCTGAATTTTAGGGACATGAAACAATTGTCTCACAAAGGAGAGGTCTCAGACACCCCAGGACCCCACCTAACTATGCCCCTATATCATCTTGCTACCACCCTGTTCTTGGTATACTACTAAATTTTATATAATGAAAAGAAAAATACTTGGTTTCTTGGAGGTACAAAATTTTGCTTCTGTGCTCAACCATTTACTGTAATATATCTGCTATGTGTTTAATGTTTTTAGTTTCTGATAAGCTTTTAGCCAGAGTTTTTTTAGTCAATCTGAAGCTAAGTACCAGTAAATTATTGTACTGGGATTCTCACAAGGTGCTGGCTTCAAGATAAAGACAGCTACAATGTTTGACAAAATGTTTGGTACAGTTTCATGATTTCATTTGAGACATTACTGTCTTTGTCCCCCTGCTCTTGTTCCCCCAGAAATCAAACACATGTGAAACATATTGTACAGTTTCTGTGGTTCAATCAACAGTTTATTAAGGGGTGTGGGGGATCTTTGTAGACTGTGTTCAAATTGTACAGAAAGAGATGCTGAACGGGTTAACTGTTCCATGAAGTTTTTTCCATGATTGTAGTTTCACATTTGAGCTGATTGCTTTCCATCAGTGACCATTTGGTTGTCTATTCTGTCCATTTTCAGTGGAGCCTGTAAAGTTTGTTTCACAAAGCAACGGGTCATGCGAACTTTGCGTAACAGTAATGGGGTTTGTGAAGGCAGTCCTTCAAGATCAGGAAACCCAGGTATCTTCCAGTTAAATTCCAGTTTATTTATCTTAATAGGGTTTTTTGTTTTCATTTCTCACTCCAAGGGTATTTGATTGGCTTTGAATTCTATGTGTTGATCAGCCAGACAGCTAATCAATTGTTCATGTTCATTCTACATGATCAAAAAGCAGGGTGTATTCCTTGGTATGACTGGGATCTATGTATTTGTGATCAGAGATTACTCAGGTCGTGACACATCAAAGAAACCAATGGATCCTTGTCCAGAGTGGCCTAATTGGTTCATTTGGTGCTTCATGATCTGAATGATCTCGGATCACACATCGAGATCCTTATCGTACTAAAGGAATGCACGCTTAAAATAGCATGACTTTGTGATGTGGAAATGCACCTTCAGTTCAGTCTTCTAGCTCGTGGCCATTAATGGACCTTTAGTGGAATATTAATACTTCTTCTCACTTATATTCATCTTCTTTTTCTTAATCTGACTTTTTAAGAGTAATGGCTAATTGCAACAAATTGCGTTAACACTGCAAAGTTCAGATCTTCAATTATATTTTTTGTGGCCTTTGTGGTATTAATATATGATTTTTTTTTATTTGCACTATTAAAAGTAGAATGAGTCAATGACTCTAGTAATGAACAAATTATTGTTACAGTTATGATCACTTCTTTATTTTTAGTGGTGAGAAAACAATTTTTTTATCCTAATTGGAAAAATTGTACCAGCATTTTTACTTTTTTTTGTTTCACTCAAATATCACAGAGCTAAATATACTGGTTGAAGCATATTCTCTGCCAAACCATGAAATGAAGGCACCATGGAGATCTTGATGGAAACAACCACTGTATTTTTTTAAAATGTCATCAGCACTTCTATTAACTAAACATGAATGTTTTCTGTCTGCAGAAAAAAATTCTCTCTTTATTGGAATCCATTTGTAGTAGCCTTCCAAGCCAGTTAGCAACAGAGGTAATTCACTGTATAAAGAACATGACAAACAGCATTGATGCATCCAAGTAAAGTAGAAATAATGGCTCCCCACTGCATACAGTTGTGATTAAATCTACAGTAGTAAAAAAACTTTCGTGCTCTGCACTTAGGGAATAAAAGTCCAACTTTTGAGGATGAAAAGGAATAACTGAGTTTTCATCATTCCGTTTTTCTGCTCAGACATTTTCGTTATTCCATTATTCCAGTAAAAAGGAACTTGACATTCTTCCCCTGAAAAAAACTTATTCCGGACAATGAAATGAATGCTTCAAAAAGAAGCCGTTATGCTTGCAACGTTGTATTGTTCCAACCAAAACAAAATTCCCTTCTTATTCCATTATTCCTCTTCGTCTCTGACAATTTCACGTCTTTCTTTAAAACAGGTCCGTGATGCGTACATGTGTGGCTTACTAGACCACATGACAGGCGCTCGCCTCTCGTGGACAAATAAATAAGTAAATAAATAAATGGATAAATAAATAAATAAGTAAATAAATAAATAAGTAAATAAATGGATAAATAAATCTGATAATGCCTGTGTGCTACACACTCCATGTAAGAACTACTCCAATGCTAGTGTGGCTACACACTCTATGGAAGAACTACTTACACCCAGGCGGTCAAACTCAACGAACAACTACTGAGACTTTCTGGGTTCAATCAGTTACACGTTTGTGTTAACCGTGGTATTGATTGCTTTGTCTTTGTTTTTTTTTTTGTTGTTTTTTTTTTTTCCAGTGCTCTACAATCGTCTCAGAGTATGGCCAACCCATTCTCTCTCTCCTTGCTACTGCGGATCCCAAAGACTTGTGCGAGGTAACCAAAGAATCTTGGACATCTTGGACACACCGTTTGTCATATAAGCCAAGGTCACGCCCCTGTTTTGTTTGTATATACGTCACGTGATCCTAAATTTGATCCGTTGTATATATTGAGCACATAATCAACGTTACTCAAAGTGAGAACGAGAATAAATCGATATCGTGCGATCAACGACTACGTTTCTTTTTTTTTTTCGAATTCTAACAAATATCGGCTAGTGCAAACCAGTTACATTAAACGAATTAAATTGTTCTTGTTTGTCATATGATAAACATCTTATTAACCGAGCTTAGTCGGTCTCTGTGGGAGAATCTTGACCTCGGTCGTGAATGCTGACCTCACTGCGTTCGGTCTGTATTCACGACCTCGGTCAAGATTCTCCCATAGAGACCGCCTGCTCGGTTAATAAGAGCTAAACATTATGGCTGGTTCCGCGAGCGGGCAAGATGTCTCTATCTTGCCCGCTCGGGATTTCCCGCTTGGCCCCGCTAAACAAAACAAGACAAAATGGCCGTGTACTGATAAATCCTTTATTGACCAAGCTTGTTCGGTCAAAATGGCTGGATATTGACTCGTGTTTTTTTGCGTTTCTATTGACCTCGACCACTTCCCAGGCAATAAAAACGTGAAAAGAACTTGACGCATGCAGCCATCTTAACCTTACGCTTGTTCATCAATGCATATATCTTGTCCTCGCGCTGTGTATTTTTTGTTTAAGGAATTTGGTCTGTGTCAATCTGGTCTGACGAAGATGGACAATGTCTGTTTGTTGGGTGCATCGTATTGGTGTGCCAGCAAACAGAACGCTCTTCGCTGCAAGGTAAGTAAAATGATATATTAACTTAATAATGATATTTACGGTGGCCCACAACTGTCACATCCAAAACAAATTGCTCACATCAAAAACAAATTGCTCACATCAAATTCAAATTGCTCACATCAAATTCAAATTGCTCACATCAAATTCAAATCGCTCACATCAAATTCAAATTCCTCACATCAAATTAAAAAAAAAAAAAAATCATTACTCACTGGTCAGCGGCTAAGTTAAAAAGCCTATCCCCAGTTTTCACTCGATTTTTCACTTGACCGCCATTTTTTCGTTCGAGTCCCGTTTTACGCGTGACGCACGCCTAAGAATGTCTGCGGGGGAGGCTAGTTGTTTTGAGTTTTGTAGCTATTTGTGAACAGATTGGCGGAATCAGGATCAGTAAATGTATTGCAGTACTTGTGGCACCGAAATTGCCACAGATTTAAAAATAGTTGTGACAGGCCTGCACGACTCCCGCTGTTCGCAAGTGTGATTTCTTTGCTTTTAGAGTTTGAATCTCACGAGTATGTCTTTGAGCGATTTTCCTCTTTTGTACAATATGATGGGAGGTTCTTTGTATATCTCACTCAGTAAAAGTTGATCCTGTGTTAAATGCCATTTGCTCAATAAGGTTTTCTTAAGAATACTTTGGCTCAAGTTCTCTAAGTTCCAGTTTGTTTATCTCTACACAGGCTTTCACTCACTGTTACAAGCTCGTGTGGAAGAACTAGACGAACTTGGACAGTTTTTGATACACTATTTGTCAATTATTTTGTGTTGATTTTTTATGGTCTTTTGTATTTTTAACTTTAGAAAGGCTCCGCTCAAGATTATTTTGCTTTTGTAAGAACATGCTTTGGTATTACCTTAGAACTAACATGCTTGTATAGCATTGTAATTGCTTGTGAACATCAGTTAATAAAGTTCAAATGAATTATGCGTTGGGCGGTGTTCTTATGTTAAACTATTTGCTAGTTTTGGTGTTGTCAGGTCCCCTTGTACCAAGACTTAAAATTCTCTTCCAACTCCCTTCCCTCCTCCTAATAAGGGATCGGTCATCATTTATAGGTGTAGCGGGGGGGGGGGGAGGGGAATGGTGCAAATAGTGGGTTGGTCACCAATTTTTGTGCATGGCCAGAACAGGGGGGGGGGGGGGGGGCTACATGAATTTGTTCAAATGTATAGCCAGCAAAAATTCTCTTTGATTTTTATTTCATACATTCAGAAGAAGGAAGTGGGGGGTGGGGTCAGAAAAATTATGCTTACTGAGAAGCGAGGGTGAGGAAAAACCCAACGTGAAATATTCACTGTCACACCAACCCCCCACCCCATAAATAATGACCGGTTGCTAATAATGTGAAATTGATAAGCGCAAGTATTTTGGTAGTTGGTAGTGACGACAAAAAAGGAAAATACACCGAAAGGTAATAAATCGATAAGACGCTATCTCGCCATTGGTCAATGAGGATATCATTTTCAATCATACTCGATTTTTATCGGTTTCCTACCACTTGTTACGCCACTACATGATTTTACATAATAAAGTTTAGTTTCATACAGCTCCAGTTGTCCAATACCCAAATAGCAATAATGAAAAATTATGAGCCATTTACTATAACAGTTTGTGTCCTTGAAATTCTTCATAGAAATGTTCTTCCACAAGGCCATAATGTGAATACATCCGTTACCTGCAGTTTGGTTATGTTAGACAAATTTCTTACCTGGAGCACTGTTTTACGCGTGGCTCCTTCGGTTATAATTCAGTATCTGAAGACGTGAATGCTCCCAAGACATGAATCAAGATATGATTTCTTTGTGCCATTTCTCTGGTGTTTTTTCCTGGTGTTTGCTGGGGATTCCTCTTAACAGTGTGTTGTACGTGGATTCACGCTCCCTCGCGCGTTGCTCGTTAGTCCCGAAATGTTTCTGGACGAGTCGCGTCCCGAAACTCGCGCCTGGCTCCCGCCTCTCGGAAGTCCCAAAAACGTTCCGGGCTCGAATAGCTAATCGTAAAAGAACAGGAAGCACTCACTTTATAAACATGATCTTTTAACATATTTTGAAAGGGGAAAAGTCTTCCTGAAAGCATCTCGAAACGTTTCGTGACTTTTTCGGGAAAAGCGCGCCTAAGCAAGTCTGCCGACTTGTGCCATTTTCTTACCACTCTCATTACCGTCTCGAGCGTGACACGAAAAAATAATTTTTTTGACTGACCTATTGATCACTGTATTGCGTTACAAATCAAACAGGTCGTGAGTTATTTTTATCCTGTTTCCGCATTTATTTGCATAACAAACCATTTTTCGCTTTTGGTTGACAAGCGCTATTTTCTGTTTCCGGTCGCATTTTAGGCGCCATCATAAAACTTGAAGGCCGCTTTTTAATTTCCTTTATACTTTCCTTTTTAATACTGCGTACCTTGCTAAATCTGACAATGCCTTGCTTATGTCATTGGGTATACTGTCACCTACCAACGGAACAGTCTAGAGAAATTAGGGCTGACGCTATAAATATCGCAAAACTATTTTAAACTTCGTGACTGAAGCAACAGGTCTGACCTTCAAAACAGTCAAAGTCACGAAACGTCAGAAAATTACAATCATCTAACTCATTTTATCGAAAAGCGATTATTCCAATGAAAAACATGTGGAAAACTGAATTGTTTGTTAATATAATTTGGTAGATGCGATGTGAAAGTTTTGTTTTTGGAACTTGGACCTAGCTCAAAAATTATTATTAACGGAAACTTTTCAAGGCGTTTGGTTTATGGCCCTCTTTCCTCTTTAATGGCTTCCTCTGAAATTTAGATTATTCAGCGAAAGGGCTTTGGCGAGGTATTGGATCGTTATAGTATTACAACAGTGGAAAATAGAATTTTTTTTACGTATCAAGGCATATCGATCTAGAAAAACAGAATAGATAACTCTCCCTGTATGCCGCTTCGAATTATTTTCGTTTCGTTATTTGTTTCACTTCCAATCTCCCCTATCTTATTTTTCGATATACTCATTTTTAAATCAAAAGATTGCGATGAAACATTCACGAAAACGAAAGTTCTCTCGTAAGTTTCTCTAGGCCATTTATTTTCAGCGCACATTGCTACTACCCCCCTCTAGGCCAAACTAGAACATTGCCAGTCATATTGTAAGAAGATACATTTTGATCTCTCATAAAAGTTGTAATGCCTCATAATCTTTTCTGTAATTGTATTATTCGGTGAATAAGATTAACCGAATTACTTCAACTTTTTGTAGCAGTTATTTCATTACGACTTTACATGATTATGTGACGCTTTTGTAATCCTTTTTAAGGCTGGCAGTAAAGATAAGACCTAACTTCTCCTAAAAGCGGTTCGCTAGCGCTTTAGTGAACTGTATCTCGTGTTTGAAGTAGAGGTTTTGGCTGGTTGTGATGAATGCACAGAGATAATACTTACTGATATGACAAGCTTTGCTCGGAGACGGGACCATTTAGGTCTGTGAAATTCCACTTGCTTGGAGAACAGATATCGCTCTGGATTGTGGCGTCTATTTTGAGGTTGTAAACAGTATATTACCTGCGGTGGAACAGCTTTTTCTACGAGAAGTGGGAAGGAGAGCGGTTTTGGGCCAACTTAGGTTTTCTCTGGTTCTTCCTGTGGAGATTTCAGTTATTTTTAAACTGGTTCGTTAAACTGATTGTGCACGGACGTTCCCCTGTACTCGTTTGCTGCGGGTCTTATGCGGCGATTTACTTTTCATGCAGTTTTGCCTTTATTTATGATGAACTGAGGTAATCGATTCGTTGACAATGGCCGTGGTTCAGTGGTCTCACCAGCTCTGGCTGGAGGTTTGAGGAATTTTTACGACTTTTGTTGGAAAGATCTGGTCAACTGCTTGTTTATAGATCAAAGGCTGCACTCTCGGCTCGTTCGTCGTGTGGAAAGCGAATAAAATTGGACTTTGTTGGCGTATTTTAGGTCCGTTGTATGGATCCGCGAAATTCCGTGATTGGTTCACTGGCTGTAAGAGTCGAAATTTAAAACTCCCTCCATTTTACTCGCTCCACAACTTTCGTACTTTTGTAAAGAGTAAATTTGATCGAGGGACATAATGTTTCAGCTGTCGCATTTTCAGAAAATGGCTAAAGAGTTAGGCGTAGACTCAGTCACTTACGAAAAGGAATACAATGGATTCATGGCAAAATTGAAGAACTTCCACGAATCTAAGGGGTAAGAGGAATATTTTGTCGAAGGTTTCTTGTTTTAGAAGTTCACGAAATATCGCTGACATGCAATAAACATTAATTCTGACTTGTACCCTGTCGTCTAGGACGCCGTTTAGACGTTTACCATGGCTAGGAGGACAATTCTTGGACCTGTACCTACTATACAGGAAAGTGACTTCAAGTGGTGGCTGGCTGAAGGTTTGTAGAACGGTTTCGTGCGTTTCCGTCAATTTTAAGATCGTCTTTTAGCTCTTTGTTCTCTTGCAAAACTACTGAAGTGCAACTGAATCCATGGTTGTACGTTTGAAGGTCACGGAGGATAAAAAGTGGCGAGACATTGCCGAAGTGTTCAATTTGCCGCCAACATGTACAAATGCAGCTTTCGCATTGAGGCAGCACTACTCCCGGTGAGTTAAATCCTAACTTCCTTGCTTCCTCATTTAAACTCTTAACACCGTTTATTTTGGTCTTGACGTTTCAATTTTGCGAACCTTGTAGAAAGCTGACGTGATGTATTAAGCTTGAATAAACTGATTTCAAGCCGGGTTTCTCTGTGTCTTTCATCGTTCATTCGCGTTTGAACAGATCGCAGAGTTATTATGAAGCAACCAGCGGTGACATCATTTTGTGGGGAAATTCCACAAGCGTTCAAGGACGTTATGTACCCACAAATTTACTTTGTTTTAATTTAAATTGAAACCTCTTAGGATTTCGCCGTTGGAATTTGTAATGCGACGCTTGGGAGAGAGGGGGAAGTCGTTGATACTATGATTTAGTGTATGCTATAGCTGATATAACAGTCAATAGCCGTTTGACAGTGTTTCAAACTTTACTGCAACACGTCGGATTCCCGTAAACTATGAAAACAATCTAAGCGTCTGCTTTTATTTAGAGACCTATTTCCGGCGGTAATGATTGGAAATTTCGCTATTCGCTGAGAAACATCTGTGAGAATTGGAGGAACAGTTTTACGAAGACAAAGCTTTTGCCATTTCTTTGTGTCAAATTATGTTTGTGACCCGTTGTATGGAATTTCTCTTGTTGTTTTCTGCGAGCTCACGTCCAC
The DNA here is from genome assembly GCA_949710005.1 of Ricordea florida. Lineage (NCBI taxonomy): Eukaryota > Metazoa > Cnidaria > Anthozoa > Corallimorpharia > Ricordeidae > Ricordea > Ricordea florida. Next base: position 28,442,276 of record OX453280.1, on the reverse strand, counting down.
AGCCATGACTTGTAACGGCTTTTCCTCAAAGAGGAGATTCGCGTGTTAGTTAGGGAAAATCCTCGTCAACATTGTATTAGTCTTTTGAGTCGTTGGTATTATTTTTTATGCAAATGAAAACGTGGTGCAATGGTTGTAGTACTATTGTCTGTTGCCGTAAATCAGACATCACTTTTTATAGTACAATTGATGTATGTGTGTAGTTTCTCTTAAACAAATTCAAAAACGAGATCGGTTTCCCTAAATCGAGAATTGGTTACTCAGTTTCGTAGAAATTGTATTGTAGTGTAGAAATAAATTCGCTACGAACACTGCTCTAGCTACATGTACAATAATTATCTTTTTTTGTGCACTCGTTACCTGAAGTCTGTTTAACAGTAAAATTTGTGTTTACTTAATAACGTTATACTTTAATAGCCAGAGTATATTGTAGGAGATATGCCACATTGTGCTTGAATGTATAGTTTCACACAATTACATACCTATTAAAAACATTTCTTATTTTTCTCATTTGTTCCACATTACCGGTATCCGTGACATAATTTGTTAATATTCTTTCGTTTGGAAACTAAATTTATTGCAAGTGGAATATTTAAGTGCTGTTAGGAGCACTATATGCTCCAGGCACAAAACATGTTTTGTTTTTAGGCAACTAAGAGTTTTTTTATGGAAATTAGTTGAAACAGCAGTTTATTATTTTGGTTACTTTCAATGTAATTGATGACATCCAATAGAAATTGCATCCTTTTGTGTCAGGAAGGTGACTGTCCCAGGCAAACGTGTTTAGAGTAAAAAAATAATGTCTGCTAACTTCATTTCCAATTTGAATTTTTACGTTTCATTGATTATTAGCTTTGCACTTCACGATTTAAATTAACAATTTATGTAGTTTTGTTAGTGAAAGGTTTTATGCAATGTAACTGTCTGAGGCTGAAGGGTAATATTTGTCCTGATTGAATGAATTGTGAAATTTGTTTTCAACATTCATTTCATTTCATTCTTATATGGTTTCAAAATGCTTACAAGTAAATTGTAATTAGTTTTGTAATTAAAATTGAATAGAGGCTTTGGAAATAGGTGGTTCCTCAAACTCATCAAAACTTTTTGCTTTAACTTTTTATTCACTGCTGTACAGATGTTTTTTGTTTCACTGTCAGATTCGTTCATTTACTTACTTGGTTACTATTGACAAATTAATTTGTTTTTTTTTTATTACTGAACTCAAATGTTTGTTTCTCTGTGTAGCTACCTTGAGAGTTTTGAGAGGATAAACTTTTTTGGTGAAGACGCAGAGGATGTTTTAGCAGCAGGAAGGCCTCATACACCAGTTGGTGGGGGAATAACTGCCACAAACATAGCATCAGGTCTGCTAAAATTCCTTTTAAAATGCTATCTGTAGGACAGACTGTGTAGATGACCAAATGGAATTTAATGTGTGGTGATACATCTGTGTTAAATTCATATTTTGGTAACTTGGTTTTTAGGTCAATTTGTTCCAGTCTAAATTGTCTGGTTATAAGCTAGGTTGATATTTGCCAACCTAGGTTAATGAGTCCTATGTTAGTATTGAAACCAAATTATCCTAACTTAAAGACTAATTAACAATTAGACCCGTAGTCCTCTAGTAGCATAGCCAATGAAAATGTGGGATTTACATTAGTCCACTAGTTGGGTGATACTAATTATAGGTCAATCCTGCAATCTTTACAAGTTGAATTATAATTATAGTATTTTTCATTTCACTGCTTGAAGCAACTTTGAAATTGCATTGCTTTGGTATTACTGTGATTGGCTTAAAGAATCTTGCACCATTTTGTTAGCTAATTAGAAGAGGAACTAAAACTGTTAATTCATGAGCTGTGTGTACACTTTTCCCACACTTGGTGCTTATGACACACATTTGCTACTTGCTACAAGTTGAGAGTATGAAGAATGAAGTGTCAACTTACCTTTGCATGATACTGTAGATTATCGATTGTTTGTTAAATTGTTTGCAATTGTTGTGAGTTGTTGAATCAGTTTAAATTTTGCTATAGAGAATGATTGTTGAGAATCAAGAAACTGACCAAGTAGTATAATGTTGATGAGCAAGTTTTTGGTATACCTAAGGAGATAAATTATGTTTAAATATTAAAGGTAATTTCTGACAATGCTAGGAAAGACTAACCTAGGCCAGGAAACAGGCAGGTTTTGTTACAAGGAAATATTAGGGCACAAACCAAAAATACTGTGCTGTAACTCAAACTACTGCATGAGTTGCTATACTGTTAACTAATGTAAATGCTGTATTTTAATATAATATTTGAACTTACATTCATTTACCTTTTTAACATCATAATTTTTATTTTGCTTGAACATTTTTCTTTTTGCTGTTTCTAGTAGATACAATTTTTTACTTAATCTTCTTACTTTAAATTAATTATTGCTAATTTATTGTTTCTTTTGACCACAGATTATATCTCTGTGATTTCTACCAGCAAAGGTATTGTTATCAGTGCGTCTTGTTGTTTGCATTCTGATTGGTGCGTCAGTATATATGTGTTTTTGACCAAGCATGAGGTCAAGATGGCTGGATATGAACAAGTTCTTAATTACATCTCGGTCAATAACAATGCTTAATAGGACGAGGTCTTGCTTGGTAAACAACAACAACAACAATAATCTTTGTTTTCGTTTCTTGTGAATTTTGAAATAAATCTTGTCTGTCCCACAGGTAAGAAAGACTATTCTAGGTGGGCCAGTAAATATACAAGTAGTCTAAAGTAATCTAGTAAAGTAGTCTAAAAAATAAAGAATTTATTTGTTTCTCTTGTCAAAGAGGGAATCCTGAGCAGGCAAGATAGGCCCATGTTGTCTGTCTGGGTAGCCAATCAGGACTGAGGATTCCCCTCATATTGCCTGCTTGAGGAACCAGCCATATAATAAGATGTTTTCACCTGATGATGAAGTCTCCTTTCAAATCAAACTTATTTTCTTGGCCTAAAAAAGCCCATTGTGTTTAAAACCTGTCCTTCCTAAGTATAACATCACTACTTCCTCTTCTTAGCTCTTATTAAGTGCCAGAAACTGTTTTTTCTGTCACTTCTGGTCTTGATCGCATGGTCATGCATGTTTCGGTTCAGTGAACATAACCTTGAATGACCTCTTGCGTGCGCAAGCAGATATTGAAAAACCCTTCTGGTTCTCTTTTTCCAGTGCTAAAAAGGCCATATAATAAATACCTTAATAACCTCATCTGTTCGGTCATTACAAGGAAATCTCTGACCTCGGCCTTGAATGTATTGACCTCGCTAATGCTCCGTCAATACATCAAGGTCTCGGTCCGAGATTTCCTTGTAATGACCTCACTCTTGATTAATAAGTAGTACGTAAATGGTTAAGGAAGTGAGTAATCAACAGAAAGAGTAATATTGTTCATTTAACTGGGAGGTGGATAAAAAGTGTAGGTAGAGGGTATTCTAGCAGGAATCTACTACAGTCGAACCTCGATTATCCAGACTCGGTGGGACTAGGGTAAATAGTCTGGAAAAGCGAGAGTCCGGATAATCGAAAATATGAATATTAGTGAGACAATGTAGACAAAAGAAATAAAGAAAACACATTTTTAATTCTAAAAGTTTGCTTCAGTGACTGCAAATACATGTGTGAAGGTCTATCACGTTCAGTGTTTATAAATGGGAACCTATTCATCGCTTCTAAAAAACTGAAAGATACTAGTTTGCTTTAAAGTCTTATAACGAGATCGCATGGCGAAGTCCATCATAAGGTGAAGTTGCATAACTTGAACAGGGTCAACACTTCTTTCTCCTTTATCTAAACGTGAAATAATTATTTGTTTTTATTATATAGACACGGGTGTTTTACTGGAAAATATACCACTCGTAAAATTCATAAAAACTACATCCGGGACCCGAGTGGTTTATTTTCCATAATCTCACACGTGAGTTTATCGATGACGTAATTTCGGTAATTTCCCTCCGAAATTCTTTTTGTCTATATAATAAAAAGAACATTACACGGCGGCTTGAAGATATGAATTTTATTTTCTCGTGGCAAAAACAATATTTTACTCACTCGCTGCGCTCGTTCGTAAAATATTGTTTTTCCACTCGAAAATAAAATTCATAACTTCGCGCCACCGTGTAATATCCTCTATATCTTTTATTGAGAGAACAGATCGCTTTCGCTTTGTAGACATGTTGTCGTTTTGGGTTATGATGCTTCTTGTCTCTCTTTGTCTCCGAGCGCTCGATCTTTCGAAAGTGGAGCATGTAATGCGCTGTTTTAAACACAATTTTCCTGACTTCTAACATAATTTCTAAATTTTTTTACCTCCTAAAGTTTTTAACATCTAAGGTCATTAATATTCATGAAAAAACGGGACCAGAGAAAAAGTTCGGATAATCGAAAAGTCCGGATAATCGATGTCCGGATAATCGAGGTTCGACTGTATTTACAAACATAAAACCCTGGGAATATAAAATAAAATAATGTACAGTATGGATGAGGTCAGCATTGAGGTGGAAGGTTGGGGAGGAGAGGAACATAGACAAAAAAAGGCAAAAAGGACCTATCAATCCAACTTTCTTGACAAAGATTGTTGTAGTATTATTAACAAGAGCCCCCCCCCCCCTCCCCCCATACACTGTTGCAAAATGTTATGTCTCAAAGACCCATAGCATAGACCCATTTGTACAGACTTTGAATAACATTTTCTTTTTCACTATCATTCTAGATTCAACAAGGAATTTTGACAAGTTGGTGCTTTCTCTTCAATGTGGGATGCCAAATGAAGTAGATTTTGCCATCAACATTTGCATGTTGTTGTCAAATGTTAGCAACTCTGTTTTCAATTTGAGTAAGGTAAGGATTATCAAACCATTAAATTTTGTAAACTGCATCTTGATTGATTTTGTAACCATGGAGCTAGGTACCGTTCATTTTATATTTACATTATATTTTTACTTACATGCATCTATTTGTTATCTTTTATTTTGTTGTACCCACATTTTATGTGTCAGATGTTGTTTTGCATTTATGCATTTCTAAAATGATATGAAACAGATATGTATCTTATTATCAGACACAACACTTTGTAAACAGCTTTTATTAGATACCCTGTATTAAATTAGTATAGGTAGAAATCATGTAATGCTCACTTGATCATTTCATGGAAAGCGTGCAATATAATAATTAAATTATTATTATTGTTATTTATTTTCAATATATGTTATTTTATCATAATACATATGAGCCGAAAGGTGGAATGTTTCATTCAGCAAGTCAAAGCAAAGTTGATAGAATCACTAGTACCATCTTTCAAGACATGAAAGTGTTCTTACCATTGCACAAATAGGCAACAGTGATTAGTTGCTTTTTTTGCAACATACAAATACATGGATATGTTGCAGGTAACTTTTGTTCTTACATGTAGTTAATTCTAATTTAACTCTAGTAATTACTTAAAAAGTAGATACCTTCTGTAAGGGGTTTATTCTGTAGTTTGTAATTGTAAAAATTAAAATGACCAAGTTAACAGTAAAATTAACAAAAGAAAAACATTAACAACAAGAGGTATTCTTATCATTTGGAATATCATCACTCATGTACTCAGGCCTTCTGACAGGGTGCGGGAAAAAAAAGAAAATTGTGCGGGTTTTGGGAGGCAAATTGTGCGGTAAAAAACGGCAATTGTGCGGGATTGCTCAATCTTGTAAACAAACAAATATTCGATCACCGGGCCCAAAATAAACCGACATGGAGGAATTTCTGGATAAATGAAAAGTGCAACAACTCCCCTCTTAGTTTGGCAATTAAACATAAACCAAATTACTATTTTGCTACAACTTTGGCCAAAGTTTGTATCAACAAAATCCTATTGTGTGACACGATCGATTAAGTTTATTCAAAACCGTAATTCCGCTTTGAAATAAAATGTTTTTGACCGGAACAAGTTACTTTATGAAAAATCCCAACATTTTTGTACTTTCTTGGATATGTAGAGCGAATATTATCTCGTGAAGGTTTAAAACTCTTCACGCTTGAAATTGCTGCAAAAACCGCAACACCGAGACAAGGTTTGTTTACCATTTACCACAAAGTCCCAGAAATTTCGGTTCAGAATTTTCGTTCGGAAAGAACGGTACGTGTCGTTTACCATTTGCCCCCATTCGGAACTCCTCTGGGGTCCCAACTGGGAAAACAGGACTACCTTTTCGGAATTTCCGTTTGTCGTGGGAATTTTCCAGTGGGGCGAACCGAAAAACATTAACCGTTTACATCCCAACCGGAATTTCCGGGAATTTGTGGTAAATGGTAAACAACCATGATTAGACTGAGACTAGTGCCCAGGCCGGCACGGAGCTATGAAGAGCCGCCTTGTTGTTGTTATATCCGCTCGAGCTGTTCAATCGCAGAAAGCGGCGGATTTCTCGATTGTTTTGCTAGGTAAATAGCCTAAAAAGTTTCTTTAAACCTTGGCAATCGATGGAAATACTGATTTAATTAGATTCTTAACCAAATCTTTCCATATTGTGTGGGATTTCGCGGATTTTCAGAAATTGTGCGGGATTGTACGGCTTTGATCGAATTGTGCGGTCCCACACCCGCGCACCCTGTCAGAAGGCCTATGTACTATACATGAAGTTTCATCATACACTGTACTGTTGTGTAGTTATGGAAATGTTTATTGGGTCAAAATATATGGAACCAAACTGCATGGTGGCAAAATCTGTAATGCACATGTAATGAAATTACAACCTACTGATCAAATGACGAAAAAATTAATCATTTGCTGGGTGCCACAAATATATTATAATAACCAATGTTAGCATATTCTTTCTTTAAGCTATTTTAAATTTCTTCTTTTGGAAGCATACTTTCACTCTTGGGAATTTGAAATGTTTCATATAATTCCACTTTGACACATTGGATGAAACATTCAATGGATGAAACATTTTTGCCTTAAATGTATGAAAATGTTCTTGCCATGCAATTAATGTGCATTGTTTGTAAATTTATTACTGGGAAATATTCTGTTAACAATCAATTCAATATTCCTGCAGTAAAATGTTTTTCAATGATACTGCTGTAAGCAGAAATGGTTTATATAATAAATTAATACTGTGTCGTGTTTATTCGTTTAGGCACCTGCAGTTGTTGACACTCTGCTTGCTCATGTTGGAGTTTTTTCTGAAGGTATTGTAAACTGTTATTTGCTAAGTCAATTTTGACCATCAGGATACATCCTGTGCTGGTTAGTGTATTGTGTTAAGATTTCACTGGCATATTTAGTGATCCTTGAAATCACAAAATTATGTTGACCATGAACAATTTCAATTATACCATGTGAACATTTCTATTAACTCCCCTTTTCCTGGACCTGTTGAATGTTGTTGGATACACTGACAGTATTGCTACTTTTGAGTAGGATTAGCCAATCTTTTTACTGTTTTGCAGTTTTATTTAATGCTGTTAATACCATTTCTTAATAACAAGATGGAACTAATTAATTCTTTTGTCAGACTCTCATGGCCTGAAAGGACTATACAACGAGTGGTATATAAAACAGGATGTGAAGAGAGACTTTATCAAGGTATTGTGTTAAAACATGTATTGTTTCTTTTAACATTCTTTCAAAAGCCAATTAAAGTGCACCAAATAATGATAATTTTGAATTTATGGTGGTTGATTAGCTAAGAAAGTTAACTTTTTTGGCAGTTTTGGAGGGAAAGCCTTGCCGTAGTCAACATCTGTGACATTCTGTATGGAAGGGAAGGTTTGTACAAAGTAGATCTCCTCAACCTTTGTTTTTCTACCAACTTTTTTTATTTTCCTTTACAGCCACCCCTCAAATAAGGATTATTGGCCAGGGGTCAGAGCTAGATGTTTACAGCATTTCAGAAATATTGCGCTTAAATTTAATTACATCTGTAGAGCCTGATAAGAATAGGCTTTCTGGAAGTGAGTTCCACTGGTTGATTGTTCTGGGAAAAAGGAGAGTTTGTGAGCTTCAGTTTGGCAGACCTTTTGACTTGGTGCGTAGGTGTAAGGTCATACTGTAAACATTCATATCATCGTCATCATAAGGGCAGCTTTTAATTGACTGTTTTAAAACCAAAACCAAGGTAATTATTTGGACCAATAAATTACCAGAGATAAAGGCATTGCAGCTAGTCAAACACAAATTAAAGGTCCTTATACATGCAAAGTAGATTTCTTTTAAGTTTGTTATCACCATAAAACAGAACAACAAAATTGCACTCTCAAGTTGTTATAAACGAGCAGTCTGTCCTTCGTGTTTCTGAAACCATGTTCTTGGGTGTCTTTATAGATAATCTGACCTGGAAACCTCACATATCTGTAGTAGCTGGTAAATTATCAAAATCCATAGGAATCATGCATAAAATTAATCCAGGTTTTTTCTTTCAACTTAATCTCTCTGCACTTTGTACAATTCAATGATACTTCCATATTTATACTATTGCAATCTAGCTTATAAAGCGAACCTTCAAAGATGTGCGCTTAGAATAGTGAACAACTCTTCCTTCGATGCTAACACTACTCCTGTCTTTAAGGAGCTCAAACGTTTAAGATTTCATGATATCCATTCGTTCTGGTTAGGATTTTTTATGTTTTCACTCAAGAACTCTACACTCCCTTCCAAATTCAATACCTTCGTCCTAATAAATAGTCAAATCCATAATTATAATACTAGGATTGCCCACTCTTTTCACTTGCCACTATGCAGAATGAACACCAGACAGTTCTCAATTTATTTCCAAGGTCCAAAGTTTTATGATTCACCAAATTCTACTAAAACTGGTTTGTCCTCCTCCGCTTCTTTAAAAAGAAAGCACAAAGAATTCCTTCTTGGTACATGTTAGCTTCAGTATGGCCTTGATTAGATTATTAGATTAATTTAAATTAATATGATTGTGTGGGTGAATGTATGTGAGTGTGTGTGCATGCGTGCATGCGTGCGTGCGTGTGTGTGTGTTTGTTTGTGATCCATGGTCATAGTTAGCCTTCATAAACCCATATTGTAATTATTATATAAGACTAGCTTATCCTAAGTTGAGGAGACCTGACTCCTTATAAACCTCGTGGTTTCTTTCAGGTTTTCTCACCATTTTACTTTTTCCTTTAATCCCATACTTTGCATCTTGCAATTTAAAATGTTGTATATATGGCAAATAAAGAATGAATGAGAAAAGAATGAATGAATAAAGAATGAACCAGTGCTAATGTCAGGTGAAATGTTTGTCTAGGGAATAAAACTACAAGCGAAGAGCCCCTCTTTCATCCTTCAAGGCCTCGTATTGGGGGAGCCAGAGATGTTGAGTGCCAAAGGGTTGCCCAGGTATTGTATTGTCTGTTACCATCCTGTTCAGTGATCATCTCACTTTTGTCCTTCATATATTCTTCTCTTCCATAGCTGTATAAACCAAGAAATCTCCACTCTAGCCCATCTGTTTCATCTGATGTAACAGGTGTAAACAGTGGAGATAGAATATAAGTGGTGTTATTTTGAGTACTGGATGTCTTGGTGAATCTTACTCCTCTCTGCACCGCAACAATACACCAAGTCCATTCAAGAACTCCTTTTTCGTCAATTGTCTTAATAAGTTAACTGGAAGCTCCTCTGAGTGAGGGATTCTCCCAACAAATAGAGAGTAAAAGACTCAATTTAACAAATTGACGTCCGTTTTTTATGCGTCTGTCGTCTTATTGATGATAAATTGCGTCATAACATTGTCAAAGTGTTGTAGATCCACGAGCCGATAGGCGAGTGGATCTACAACAAACTTTGACAATGTTATGATGCAATTTATCATCAATAAGACGACAGACGCATAAAAAACGGACGTCAATTTGTTTTTTACAATAACAAAACGCGAAAAAGGTCAAATGAAGACTTAAATGAAAAGAAAACGCAAGTAAACAGCAAGTAAACTCGAATAATGCAGAATTTTATTTAAATTGACGCAATCAGGGCGCAACTATTCTCAATAACTTTTCTCGCCTTCTCATTGGCTTGTGACAACACGTAATACAATTTGATTGGGTAAAAATCTGACTGTTTGACAGCTCACTTATCACGCGAAAAAACCTTGCATAAATTAAAATTTTATGTGTCTGTACTCTTATTGATGATAAAAATTAGCCAATCAGCGCGCGAGAATTCGCTCAGTTATTGTAAAAAAACCATGTGCGGTCTTTTAGAAATATCTAAACTCAAATGGTATTCCAAACCATTTCAATTCAAAAAACTTTATGGCAGGATTTATTTTGCAGTTGTAGAGAACATGCCATTTTCACATCTAAAGATAATATGTTTTCATGCCAAAGCTTACCTGGTATTTCATTGATGCTCATATTATTAGTGAAGTATAGTATTTTTTACAGTTTTTATGACCATTAAAATTAATGTTATTAAATGTTATTAAATACAGGGTGTCAGTATCTCAAATGTATTGGCTCAATCATGATGCAACTCAGCTCAATGCCAACTATATTTTCTCTTAGCTAGCTGTGAATACAATGCAGCTGGGGCATTGTCAGAAGGCAATAGTAGCTTGTAATAATACATGCGCTTTTTTGATTTTTATTAGTGAGTAGTACTGGTAATGCAATCTCATTTTCGTGATCTAATTTTTGGCCATGCTCAAGGATCAAATTATGATCCCATCATGAATTTGCTTTTATTTAGCCAGTTATTTATAATAACTTTCTAGTAATGTTTATCAGAATTCCTGAGACATTTTTTCTTTTTCCTGATCTTTTCTTAGGTGTGCATGATTCTCTACAATTTCTCCTTTGACGTTGTTAACGCCAGTGTGCTTGCAAGCCATCCCCTTTGTTTGAGGTAAGGTTCATATCTGTTTTCTTCCCTAGTTGTTGCCATTGTTACTGCCGTTTACATGTAATAAGTGAAAGAGTTGAGAGTAATTGTCAAGTGACTGTATCCTTGATTCTTACCTTCAGCTTTTAATCCAATTTGAATTTGCTTTGTTTCTTTATTAGATTCCTAGTATTGTGCATCTGCAGTGATCATGGATTTCTTCAAAGGATGGCATGGGAGACACTTTCAAACTTAGCTGAAAAGGTAAAACACTGATTCAAGAGGAAAATATCCAAGAGTTAGAGTTTCCATTACCTGTTTTTCCAAAAATCAGATAAATAATGCGTTATCCAGTTGGGTGCATGGATACTGTAGGTATACTTGTAAGGGGGTTTTTTGTAAGGTGTTATGCAAACTAGTTCAGTCCAACAACAAAAATAATAGGCAGTTGAAGACTGCATGTGCTGCTGTTTTCACTAAACCAGTGGTGTTAAAACAATAACAGAACAACAATTTTTATTTTTATACTCCTGGACTTTCACTCAAGAAAACAAGCATTATGATTGGTTGATTCTTGGTCACGTGCACCCAGTCGGAGTTAAATATATCCCAACTGGGATACAATTGCACAGTTGTTGCCTGCGTGCCAGTTGTGCCGTCTTTGTTTGTTTTTTTGTTTGTTTTTTTTTTTGCTGTATTTTTTAGGGAAAGTCTAAATGTATGACAAAGCACTTAATGTATGGTACCTTGGGAAAGTAGTTAGTTTTGTTTTCCCTTGAGTTCTGATCCTGAACATCACGACTCTCAGGAAAACAAAACTGTGTCCCTCAGGACCATATGTTAAGTGTATAATATCACTTATCATCAATAGGGATCAGTATGAAACAACACAGCTTGCTTTCTGAGGAAAAGGGGTGTGTGGTTGAGAAACGTGTACAATATCCATACAGTCTTAATTTGCTCTGGTCATGGTATTGTGCTGTATGCTAAATTAACTGTGAGGATTTCAAAAGAAATACTGTAATGAAGTGTTATGAGGGTAAACATAGAAAGGTCATCGAAATTCAGGATGAGGAAGGAAATGTTTCGTTGACAAAAGGAATAATTATCTTTTGTCGCATAGGACATTATTGCTTTCTGTAAGGGAAATTCTGGCAATCGCTCTTGATCATCAAACACTTCACATGGGGCTGAACATACTGCACAACTGCATGACAACACTCGATCATTGTGGCGGCCAAACATACACTTTGATTCTGTGATAGTCATACTGCTGGGAAATCTCTGTAAACCATCAATCTACCCGAAGTATACTTTACGAAAAAACACTGGAATTGACTGAACACTGGTACTGAAGGCACCTGTTCATTCATATAGCTTCCAAACCAACAAGACTGAGTAGAATTCGACATTCTCACCTTAATCCCCGTAATATCTCAACAATATTTAGTAACCAAGTGCTTGAGACACTGAGTAAGAGCTGTGCCCAAGTTCAAGTTCAAACGAGCACGCAAGAATTCAAATAATATGAGTAACTTACCTTCAGAATGTCGACGTGAGGTCAGCAAACTGTGGGAAAAAAAGCAGTCGCAGAGCACGTGGTTTGATCCCAACCAATTACTTATGAAATAAGGCCAACAGTGATGATGTTGTAGATTACTGTAACATTCCCGAAGTCAGTGAACTAATTCTACTTGATTACGTATTGCATTGTCTGCGGTCGATGTGCATTGAATGCATTTACTGTGTACAGTAATTTCTGTCATCAATGTAGCTATTGTGACACATGCTGTTGTTTTGATATGCTTTGCTTGGGCTTGGCAATTGAACTAATAGATGTCAAGTCAACATTCAACTTTGCTACTTTTTGTGTTTACTGCAATCAGATGTTGATGGAACCCATTGAGTCAACAGATACCCAGATGTTTTTCCAAATGCTGCACATTTTTTTAGGCCACAAGGATCGGCACCATTTAATGAACGGTAAGCTTTGAACGCCTACCTCTTATATAAGACAAATGTAGGCAGTCTAGGACTGTGCTGTGCAGGGAATGGGAGAGGACAGAAAAGGAGAGATGGAAAGGTAAAAAATGCTTGTGGTGTACATGTACCAATAGGTAATGGTAAAAAGACTGAGTGGAGTACAATTCAGGGAGTAATCAGCAGTGCTCGACCTTAACTTTTTAAATCGCTGGTCCTTGGACTAGTTGAACTGAAAATTTACTAGTCCTGAGTAAATCTGTGGTAGTCGGAACATTGCGAGGAACGCATCGAAACAGCATTTACAAGACGTATATTTTGTTTTCACCTTGTATTATTTTTTAAACATTACAAACTACAAAGTAGTTACTGGTCCTGTGACTAGTGGTTCTAAGTTTCTACTAGTCCAGAAGCATTTTGCACTAGTCCAGGACTACAGTAGTGGACTACCACTAAGGTCGAGCACTGAATCAGGCAAGTGATTTCAAGTCAGCCGAGTGTGGAGCGCAGTTGTGAGCAAGGAACTGGTTTAGGGACTCATGGGATGAGATATTGAAATGTGTTTTGAGAGTTCTAAATGTTCAGATGTCACTTCAAAAAGTCCTTTTTTGTGTAGCGCGTCACACGTCAGTGTAAACCTTATGTCATGTTTTCAATTGTTGTTCACATGGTATAAGCTTAATAATGCTGAAACGAAAAAATCATTTCATGAATTCTGGTTGAAGAATTCCTGAAACTCTTTCTTTTTGCTTGGATAGTTTTCTAGAAATGGCATTGAGTTTGTTTTTTGCCACATTTATCAACTTTGACTGTGTGAAATAAATTCGCTGAGCTTCTTTTTAACACATGCTCAGGATATATTGAGTCACCAGAAAACACTAGATTGTTGGAAGAAATCAAGGAACCTCTTTGGGCTTATTTAAAGTGCCAATGAAGTAGAAAAATAAAATTTTTCATGTATTTTTGAAGCTTCTTGTGTGTTGATTATGAAATGACAAAAGCAATTTGACAAAACGTACTAAAATCAAATTTTCATAGTGAATTATATCATACGACTACCGTATTTACCCATGTATAATATGCGCCCGTGTATAATACGCACTCTATATTTTTGACCATAGTTCGGAAAAAAAAGAAATCAAGATTTGCACAAACAAAACCAGTAGTTGATCTTTGTGAAATCAGGTATTGAAAGAAAAAATAATGGCCTGTTTTCTTATTTGAACATAGCCTGTAGAGCAGGCATTTTGTAATGTACGAATATTAATACTACCGTAGTGCTCGTAATAAAGTTTGATCGTGCTTGGCCGCCATGTTAGAAATGAGACAAATAGTGCTCGTCCCAATCCACTCTATCTGATATCATCCAAAGGTGGCAGCTGATCAATGATGTTGCTTGAACAATGCTGTCAGGATTGCCTGGAATGCGTAACAAAAAGCAGGCTTTATGGTTTTTGGTTAAAGATCATCATTAATTTTGAGTTGTCCGCCTTCTCAGCACACCACCGACTGTCACTTGGTTCTTCTCGTTCCTTAAACTGTTGATTGCTCTAGATAGACATGTTGTTTTGTTTTCTTGTTAGATGTTTCGTTTCAAGTCATTTAAATTCCTTCACAGAACAAATCGGAAAACGTAACTTGAATTGTAGTTGTTAACAAACAGTTACGTTTAAGCGTTTGTTTTGTTGTTCAGAGTATGCTGATGAGAACATTCCTAAATTTTGGGTTCCGTAATATGCATCGCAAATTTGAACTTTAATTTCTCTGTAAAAAAGTGCGTATTATACATGGGTAAATACGGTAGTCAAGTGACAACATTTCCTTCAAAAGTTTGGTTGCTAGGCAGTTGTTTACTCTTGTATGATCAGGTTTCTTAATGGAGAATTTTGAAGTGTTAATTCATAAAAATCGGACCAAGAGATTTATGATATGTGAACTCAAATGGAAAGAAAGTCATTAAAGCAAAAATTTGAATACCTATGAAATTCAAGTGAAAGTCTGTGAGAACCACTATGGCATTGTTATGTAACTGTGAAGTTGCCACAGGCCTAGGCTTGTACATTACCTCCTATGTTTTTCCAGATTGGGGGTGCGGTTTATCGAAGGGTGTTGCTTATACATGGACTTTTGCGGTATTCCTGAAAGTCCCAATGCTAGTATGGAGCTTTAGGATAAAAGAGCTTGACTGTTTTGCTTTTGTCAGCTATGCGTGTTCTTGGGAAGCTTTGTGCTTTGGAGGGAAATGATGATGTTATAGAAGCAGGACTTGAACAAGAAGCATATGAATTGCTGATCAGAGTTTTGATCATCAGTGATGTCCAGGTACTATTACCACAATGATAATACATAGAAGATATTACATTAACAGGGCATCAAATTGTGCCTAATACAGGCGCCAGTGAGACTAAATTTTTCACTTTGGCAACCAAATCCTGAAAGTTAGTCGCCAAATTGGCGACTAGAATTTCTAATCT
This sequence comes from Ricordea florida, assembly GCA_949710005.1. NCBI lineage: Eukaryota > Metazoa > Cnidaria > Anthozoa > Corallimorpharia > Ricordeidae > Ricordea > Ricordea florida. The sequence continues at coordinate 28,426,979 of OX453280.1, read as the reverse complement.
TACCTAGTGATCTAGTGATTGTTGAAGATCTGTAAAGATAAATCTACAGCAAAGTTCCTCATTAAACTCACTTCCAAAACACAGCACATGTACGAACGTAAATCCACTAGACACCATCTTGTATTTAAGTAACTTTCACGTTTTATGTGAACCATTCTAGTGTCCTCTTTGTAGCACATGCAAATTGGGGGCTTATTTTTCATCGCGTGTCACAACATGTCGACCATGTGAGCTCATTTAAACATAATGGCCACCAACTTTTTGGAATTGGCTACCCCTTTAAAATATTTAGGAGCCAAGTAGACAAAAAAAAGAAGTTAATTTTACGCCCTGCATTAAGCTGCGTGGCAATAAAAAAAATTTTTCTTCACTCTTTGCATTTGTATTCCACTCTTTTGCTGTGCTCACTCTCCAAGCAGCCAATTTATTGATGTACCAAGTAGTTAGTGGTAGTAAGAAATAATGCTCATGTGTGATATTATTCTTATTGACAGGCAATGTACACACATACAATTAACTGTTCCAATCAAACTCTGTAAAATTGGATTTCCATTTCACAGCTGGAAGTTTTTCGTTTCCTTTCTCTTATTGCCCTCTTATGCTTGATTGGTTTGCTCTTTATGTAAATGCTTATTTGGAATGTTGTTTAAAATAAGAAATACTTTTCTCCATTCAGTCTAGCATTTCTTAGCTACTTCTTGTGCTTGTGATCCTAAGAAAGTCACCTGTCCACAGAATCTAAATTTTGGAAAGTGTAACTTGTGTAATCAAGTATGTTATTTCTAAAAGGTTATTTTGAGAGAAAATGAAGTTTATTTTGAGCTTTATTTGTTTTTGGTTTGCATAGTTGGTGATATCGTCACTGGAATCATTGTACAATCTATCTGGTGTTGGACAAGTCACCTCTGATCACATTGCTGAAGTCCATCACAGCATTGGTATGTAGATTATTTTAATAATACAGTCAAAATATTAGATTCCTTGTACAATACGGAAAGTTCCTTAACTTGTGTCTATTTGATTTTACATGCATCACATTACCAAGTTCTCCCTTTTATAATTGTGTTTTTATTTTAGATATCCTTGTGTGTCTGGTAACAATGGATACCGAATCATTTGGACCAGAAGCTTTATCAGAGGTGCGGATAGTTGAAAACAGAGTGGCAGCCACTGTGCCTGTGACACCAAAACCACAGCCCACTCCAACTCCAGGTTAGGCTTCATAAATTGGTAGGCATGTTCAGCACATGAACATTATACACGAGTGGGAAATCATTTGTCAACAATATTCAGAGCTTTATTTTGGTTTTACTCCAATTTTTTTTCTTAAGTGAGTTTTCAGTGGCCATTTTCGTCAGAGATAGAAATCTAAATGTTATATTCATTGACCATGTTAACCTTTAAAGGAAGACGTTCACCCTATTGACCAGATCAGTTACTGCTTTATGTAATGGTTTTGTTCATGATGTTGAGTTTGTTGCTATTTTTGCAGTTGTTTCACAACAACATAAAGAGCCTGTTCAGCAGCCACCCCAGGGATCTCATTCCAGTCCTTCCCCAAGTCCTGGTCCCAGCCAGGCTCCTACCCCTCCCCCGGCACCTGCTCCTACCCCTCCCCCCACAGCAGTTAAGACAACTGGAACTGAGATTGACCCAGAGACCTTTACATTCAACTGGTATGTGTGATAAATAGTTCAGTATTTACACTTCTGAGTTCTCTGTTTAACTCTTCCAGTTGGCCAAGTGATGTAGTGGCAAGGATAGAACTGATGAAAATGTAGATTGTTTTTAACTCAAGGTTTAACAGTGCTTGTTAAATCTACTGTTTGACCGCACAACTGAATTTTAAGGAGCTGTTGAATAATTCAATTATGTAGTGCTTTTTAGTTCTAGATATTTTCAGATTTGTCTCCTTTTTGTTTCATTTTTTTTCTTTTTTCCAGAGTAGTTAAAACCTTAAGAACCTTAACAGAAGGAAACTATCTTTTCTCCATTTGATGCTTGGATAGATGCTAGGAAATGTTTCATGTAGAATTAAGAAATGTTGTCTGTGGACATGTTTGTTTTATGCAGTCAGAGCTTTATTAAGTAGCCACCCTTTAGAAATAACCTTTTCTCTGTTTCAAGGTGTGACACCAACAAATTGCTTTCGCAGCTGCACTAACCAGCTGGAAGCAGTCACATAGTGGGTCTATTAAACAATTAGATTATGAGCTAGAGATTTCTATCGCGTGATAGTTGCCGAGGGCGCAGCCCGAGTCAACTATCACGCATAGAAATCGAGAGCGAATAATCTAATTGTTTTAGTATAAATCTACTAGTCGTTCAAAACTTTGTCTTTTCTGGAACAGCCTCGACCAGTAAACTGTCTAAATCTTCTTCACGGACACTTCGAAAACGTGAAGAAGTGGCCGCCATTACGCTACTCACTGTCTATCACAGAATAGATAGTGGGTAGCGTAGCCAATCAGAGCGCGGCATTTGTGATAGAACGCTAGTAGATTTATACTAAAAATTAATAGTTTTAGCGTATCAAGTAATAGCATGGTGAAGATAATTTTCTCATTCACATCTCAGAAACAAATTTAAAAGGGGGTGAGTGTCAATAGAAGTTCACCTGCAACATTAAAGTAATGTCACCTTTGTTTTGCAGGTTGCAAGGAACTTATGAGTATTCCCCAGGGAGTTCTGTCTCTCGTATTGACATCTATGCTGACTACCTGTCATCCTGCAGCAGGCTGGCTAGAGTCGGAATCTTAAATGCCACTGCCTTCAACCGAATAATCAAGTAACTGACCTTAGTTTTTGAATTTCATTATTCTTGAAACATTTTTTGTTTCGTTTTCCTACTGAATAGTGCTGTTTCTCTAAGACATTTGGGTCTTTTTTCAAGACCATCTGTATATATTATATAAGAATATGTATAAATGTAAGAATTTGGAACCAAAGACAAGCATAGAATACTAATTCAGTTTTAGTCATCAATATCTCTACTGTCATAAACAAAGTATACAAAGGCATCTGTAGTTTTCAATTACCAGAATGGAAAATGGGTTGCAACTTCAAGTAACTGAGTGAACTATTTTAAGTGCCACTCTTCTCTTGTGAAAAAGAACTGCTAAGAAGTGACCATGCTTTGTCCTACTGCTTAGCTTTAAGCTTTCCTCTCAAGGTTTAAGTACAAGAGAACGTATGAAAGTTTTATTCTGACTTACTTTCAATCAGTCCTTGATTTGCCATACCGAAGTTAGGTGTGGATTTTGTTGTCTAACCTGTTCCATCCTAGTATTATTGTACCTCTCTACTGTTACCACGATTTCTGGCCTTCAACTTTCTGTTACCCAGTTATCTAACTAGGTTGTTCACATTTATCTTGGTACATTTTCAGATTGGCTTTTCCTGATGGCCAACTTAAGAGGGCACAGTCAGGCACTCAAGTACAGTATGTTTTAGCTGGCTTAAAGAGGAGATCCAATCCCCTTCCTGTGAAAAGTAGGACAGATGCACCTCTGCATCAGTCATCTACTCCTGCAGCTGGGCAGAGGGTTTTACCCACACCAGCAGTTTCTGTTCAGCAAAGTTTTGGAAGAACACCAGCCTCCTCCACTTCTCCAGTTTGGAATCCAACAAAGCAGCAGAATATTGCCCCTTCTCAACAGCCATTGGCTTTATCAGTATCAAGACCACTTCATCAGAGGCCTGTGCAAGGGCCTGTTGTTGGTGGTGTACAGGTAGGAGGTAATCCTCAGCAGGCAACACCTGGAAAGGTTCAACTTCCAAGAAGGCCAAACATGCCAGGAGGGAACCAGCCAGCCACAGCCCAGGTATAGTGTTCTGTGCAAAGTTGTGTCCCTAATAAGCTTTGGTGGTGGTAATCAAGCTGTAATAGTATCAAAGAAATAACATTATGTTTTTTGAAAGATGACTGTAGATTCTTAATTGTATCTCTGTTTCATATTTTAAGGTTGTGAGGCAGTTTCCGGAAGTAGGCATGCAGCAATTAACAGCCCAGTCATCTCTTGTTGCCCAGAGACAAACTGCAGCTGTGACGGTTCAAAGGACCATGTCTCCATTGGCACAAGGCAGTCGTCCACTTGAAAGATTGCAATCTCAGCAAAGAGCAAGCGTGGAAGGGACCATCATTTCTCAGCAGGCGAATCCACAATCCTTTCAGCAGCATCTGAACCAGGCACAGCATGTGCCTCAGCTACAAAGGATTCCTGTTCCTGTCAAGAGTTCTGGTCTGCAGAGACCAATAACTTCACAACAGGGAACAAACCCTGCTCAACCCCAGCAGGTGCCATTCTCTCCAAGTCAAAGAATAGGGTCAAATTCATTTCCACCACAATTTGCAGCCAAGCCTCCTCTTACTCCCACCCATGGTTTGCAAGAATCTATCCATCCTTCTCAGAACCCATTACCACGATCCCCACTTCAGCCTCATAGCCCCAAGTATCCTACAACCTCAAGACCAGTAAACACGCCACCTCCAACTGGCACAGTACAAAGACCTTCTCCTGCCGTGCCACCTGCATATCGACCTGCACCACCATACCAACAATTACCTACCATGTTAACCCAGCAGCAAGTGCGGCAAACCTCATTGGGGCTTAATGGGAGGTCTTATGGATCCTATCCTCCTCTTGCCCCTAAGCCTTCCCAAGGGGTGAATGTACAGGGGTTCGCTCAACATGGTCAACTTGTCAGCCATGCCCCTGTCAATCCGGGTGCGCCTGGCCAGTATGCTGGTCTCCCTCAACTTCCTCGGTCATCATCAGAGCAGCCAGGGGCGACACTCAGACCAAATTTCAAGTCACACGGAGTTGCTTCCAATATACAACCCTTATCAACACTGTCTTCTTCTTATGCTGGTGGGCCTCTGGCTGTAGGTCCTCTCAACGTTTTGCCTTCTGAATTGGTAGGAACAAACTCCAGGCCCATAAATGGGCCAGATGTCAGGCAGGCTAGAAGTGACTCTATCTCTAGGTAAAATACCTTTAACATTATTAAAATGTCTTTGATGTTACCTTGTACTGTTACCTTGTTGTGTTTTATTATAGAGTTGCAGGGACCTGGCTTGAAATCCACACTCTCACAATGTACAATATGCTCTACTCCTTTCTCGGAAAGCCGAGGAGTGTTTTTAATATGTTAGTCATGGATCAAGTTGGTACTGACAAGTCTGTATGTTCTTACCTTTTTTCCCTTGATCTTCAGCTCTAGGTCTGATGGCGTTGTCCTGATTGCACAAGAAGAACGAGCAGCTGATGTGGTATCAACAGGCCTACTAGATGGTGCAGAAGAACAGCAAATTCTAGTTGTAGAAAACAGAAACAGGACTGAATTGCAAACTAAGGCACAGGTCACTGCAGTTTCACAATCTAGCAAAGATGTTCACTCACTGTCACGGTCATCTGCGGAAAATATTTGTAGCAGTAGGCAAAACATTGTGCCAAATCCACCAAGGATGGTAGCTCTGGCATCAAGTAATGGTAGTCTTAAAAGAAACTTTGATGTCCAAACTTCAGAGCCTAACAAAATTTATGTGTTTAGGGAGGAAGGCCAAAATGGCCAAAGAGATAGGGAAAGTGAGAACTGTGGTCCACCAAAGAGACCTCGACTCGAGGATAGATTGCCGTCTTTAGATAATGATCTTGAACACTCGACAACACTTCCTAGTAGAACAGGTAGCCCCTCTTCTCTTCTAAATGGAGACATTAAAGGGGATCCCAGAAACAAACTTATGGATAAGCTGTTAGACAAGGACCTACATATTCCGCTTAATGGGGTCTGTGGGATTGATTCATCGGAACTGGATCTTATGGCCTCAGATGGAGAGAGGCTTAGCAGCAGTAAAGCTTCTTCACCAGACCTGTTTGGTAGCGAAACAAATTCGGATTTTGGTAAATATCTAGAGGAAAGTGACACCGATACAGGATTGTTTAGTGACTTGTTGCAAGGTGACTTGCAATTTGATCCAATGGAAAACGGAACAGACAGCCAACATTCCTTGGACGAAACGAAATTGGACTCAAAATCTCTAAATATGCCTCCTTTCCAAGAAGGGGCGTTTGGTGAGAGTGGAAGCACGTTGATTGAAAAAGGAAATGTCCCTGCACTGGCTGTGCAGGATAAAGTCCCAATACCACCGGTTAGTGGACTTGACACTCAAAATATGCATGGCCAGAACATTACCCCGACTAACAGATATCCAGCCACAATAAATCCCTCCGATAGGATTGCAGTGGATTATGGGAACACAGTCGCGTTGAAACCAACTTTTCCTCAAAACTTTGGTAATGAAATTCACCATAAGGTTACACCTTACCAACAACAAAGAAAATTATCACCGAGCTTGGACAATAAAACGCAAGCAGAAAATGTTTCTTTAGAGATACAGGGAAGAACTCGTACTTCAGGTTCAACAGTTGTAATGCAGAAAAATGCTTTTCCTATGCCAACCATTCCATCCAATTCACAACAAATGGTTGCTGGCCAAGGAGCATCTAAAATGTTAGCATCCGGTATTCCTCACACTATATTATCTAGAAACTATCAAACAACTGTAGCCAATACTATGAGCTCTGGTACTCAGGGGTTAAATGTAAGTCACCCATTGGTAACTGCACCTACTTCCCAAAGTAATGCGAAACCAGTGCTCATATCCCAGACACCTGTACTTGGAGGTCAAGCAATCAGTGTAACTCAGAATACAAACTTGATCCCTGGAATGCAACACAGTGATGGCTCTCCAGTTGTAGTACATAGACCTCAACAGATAAATGCAGTGCACTATAGTGGTCCTAGGATTCAGGCAGGGACTCCGCAAACATCTTCATCTGGAGTGGGTCTTCCAAGCATGGGTGCCACTCCTGCTATACCTCCTCATCCAAGTCTGCCTCAGCAGCATCCACCCATTGTATACAATGATATTAGGACTAGAAGCATGGTCACACCGGATTCATCAGTATTCGAGGCCACAACAGTGTCAAAGGGTAGGCAACCATCTGCTTCACTGCCTTCTCAGCAACAGCAGGTGCCCACGGCTCCAACCGGGAAGGGTCTGGAGCAAAGCACTATGGGGACTTTACCACGATCTGAGGACGTTATACCCACACCATCTCCAGTGGGTAACTCAACGGATGTAGTGGTACCACAAGTGAACTCTTTTAGACCATACAGGTGTCGATGGGCAAAATGTTCAAGGTATTCTAACCCCTCACTCTCTATAGTATGTTAAAAACAACTTGATTCACCAAGCCATTATGGGATAAAATATGTACTCGGCACTAAAATTTGGAATTCTCTCCCAATATCGATTACTGGTTCAACTAGCTTTTCTATTTTTAAGAAAAAAATGATTGAATTTTTAATGAATTGAGTCTGAATTGACCTAGCCGCATTTCCACAACAAATTTATGAACATATTGCTAACTGAGGTGGCCTCCCCTATAAGCCTGGTGGTTTCTTGGAGGTCTCCTCGCCCTCACATAATTGTTAATGTTGTAGTTTAATTTAAAAGTGGCTAATAAATGATGATGATGATGATGATGATGATGATGAAGGTCTCTGTAGTTATTGAGTTGGCTCTTCCAGTTGCAGGTAGTTCTGAACAACAACAGTTCTTTTCAGGACTCCCTTCACTTGGACGATGGAGCACCGAAAACAGCTGACTCCTGGTTTCAAAGTGTTTTCACTGATGTTTCAGTATATTTTCTTTTACAGCTCATTTGACTCCAGCAAAGGCTTGTTTGCTCATGTTGTCAGTGAGCATGTACCACGTCATAGCCTTGTTATGTCTTGTATGTGGGAGGGGTGCCAGCCAGTCCGTCGGTCACGTTCTTCTCTTCTGTTTCATCTTCAAGTGAGTAAACGTTTGATACATCTTCTCAAAGTGAAAACCCAAAACTTCTGTCCTTTTATTTCCTTGAAGCTAATTCTGTACATCTTTTTGAACAGCAAAAACACAGTGAGCCTACACCTGTGTCCAGTACTCCTCCACTGCAGGTACCAGCTCAGCACCAAACTTCACACGTCCAACATCCTCCTCAGCCTCAGGCTCCGCCTGCAAATCCACCGACGTCATACGTCCCAGCCTATCATTTCTTGGCACGTATGCTGCAGTCACTACAGGTAAAGAGAGACTTCTGTGCAATATCTCTCATTCAATGCTCCTTAAGAGCTGATGGATTGACAAAAGAGATACAGTGCAAACCAGAACTAAGCGAACAATGCAGATGCGTGTGCACATCAGGTCCGACGCTAAACGAGGGTTAAATTTTAACCCGGGTTTCTTTTCCTGTTGTTAAAAAGATTTTACTCCGAAAGTTTTCTCCATTTTTTCAGAGCATACAATCAGCAAATTATATTAGAGAATTTTACCTAATGTGGTTTTTAAGCTCTCATATATGCGTTTAAATTTCGCACTTACCTGCTTGAACAATCCAGTAAGTAAAACACTGCGTTTAACCAGATGACGAATCAATATCAACACAACTTTTCGTTGCATGTTAAATCATATAGTCTATGTAAGGGTTGTTAACTCTTATTTTTGTTTTTTTCTTGCTGTGTTTATAACACAAAAAAGTTATTACAAACTGAAAATCAGATCACTAGCCATTTCAACAGCGACAAAATCTTCCCTACAATTGATATAGTCTATTTCGCCCATTGCTCGCTTCGCTAGTAAAATATTACCGCTAACCCGGTGACGAATTGATATTGAATTGAATTTTTTTTTTCAGTTCAGGTTCGGCCCTAAAAAAAAACTGAGCACGCTATGCTCAGTGTTACTGCTGATATTTGCTAGATCTCTGTGGGCCTGAAAGATGTGATGGTTTTTGAGGGAATTTATTGCCGATACTCGGTTTAAATATTTTTTTTTTGCCTTATAATTTAAAAAATGCAATAGAAGTCTTGTCTTCAATGCAATAAAAATTGTGTTCATGCCATATTTAAATGTTTGAGTTAACTTCTCTAAGTATTTTAAGGGCAGTCGACAGTTGAACTTCACATCGTGTGTTGCCTGCAAAATATTTTAAGCGTATTCCAGTCCGGCAGTTTGATATTTGTTATCCATTTACTGGCACATTTACCATGTAAACAAAGAGATAGCTCATAAATACTTAGACTCCAAATGCTCACTAAACCATTTAAGAGCATACACATACGCGTGTCAGGCCTGATGCATGTGCGCGTTTTTCATGACCTGTTTTCATTCTCCTCCATCTACGGGTATATTACCAAAGTACAGTACTGTTCAGTAGCTTTCCGTAGAATGGTCACACTGCATGGTTTGGTCCACAGATGAAAAAGATAGAACCACACTGTATAGTAAAACAAACAGTACCACAGTACAGCACTGTTCAGTAGCTTTCCAAAGAATGGTCACGCTGCATGGTTTGATCCACAGATGAAAAAGTAAGAACCACACTGTATAGTAAAACAAACAGTACCACAGTACAGTACTGTTCAGTAGCTTTCCAAAGAATGGTCACACTGCGTTGTTTGATCCACAGATCAAAAAGTTAAAACCACACTGTATAGTAAAACAAACAGTACCACAGTATCATTCTTCTCCATCTATGAGTAAATTACGAACTCACAATATGACCAGCTCCCAGTTGGCTTGATAGCTCAGTTGGTAGAGCACTGCTCCGGTATCGCAGAGGTCATGGGTTCGAATCCCGTTCAGGCCTGAGTTTTTTTTTTTTTTTTCAGGCCTTAATTTCACAGCTGCTTAAGTTGTGTGCATAACTGCGATGATCAATTAATGTCATTACATATTAATCCGCAGTTCAAATATATGGTCTTTCATATATTCATTTGCATCATTCTTCTTCATCTACGGGTATATTACGAACTCACAATATGATCAGCTCACAGTTGGCTTGATAGCTCAGTTGGTAGAGCACTGCTCCGGTATCGCAGAGATCATGGGTTCGAATCCCGTTCAGGCCTGAGTTTTTTTTTTTTTCAGGCTTTAATTTCACAGCTGCTTAAGTTGTGTACATAACTGCGATGATCAATTAATGTCATTACATGACCTGTTTTATTCGTATCTTCTGGTTCACTTAGTTCTGCTGTACTTAGCACTGTAGAGTGCTTCCCATGTCCTCCTTCTCTTGTCACTGGTTTTTTGGCCTCGCCACCAATTCCTTAAGGCCATCATTCCAACCTTCGCTAACTCTTTTTTTACGACATAATGTGGTGATTAATCTGTGTATGCCCTTGAAAGTCATTTATGTTTATTGCTGTTTCTGAAAGCAATCAAGGATAACCATCATCAGCAGTATTCTACAGAAAAGCATTGTGCCCAACAATTCTGCAAAAGCGTTCTTTCAAGAATTATGGTATTCATTAACTAAGTAAAAACATCCTGGTGCAAAATTCCTTCTTTGCTTAAAAGTAGAATGGCAAACCCTCAATCCGTCGTGATCTTGACTGGTGGGCTGTGACCAATAACAACGCTGACCTGACCTGTTTTTCCCAGGGAGACGAAGAACCGCCACTGACCAAGACAGTCAGGCTAACTGCCGCCCTGGTGTTGAGGAACATTGCGCAGTACTCTGCATTGGCCAGAAGGTACTGTGATTCGAAGCTGCAACTACAGCTTTCAATTACACTGATGCCCACACTGTAAACGCAAGTTCACTGTACTCATATCTTGTAGCATTTATCATGTAAACTTCTGTGTATTCTGTACTCAAATCAGTGCAGAACACATATAGAATAACACCCAGAGTGACAATAACAAACATCTGCCAATTACATTTTTTTGTGATAAGGCTTGTTTATATTTACAAAGTCATGTAAAAACTTATAGTGACACATGTACTAGAGCTTTAATATCTCCAGTGTCAGACTGCTGTGGTCAGACTTGTTGTCTCAGCTGTGTTTATGAGAAGCAGTGTTGTGTTGCGCTGTTATCATCAAGCGTTATGTACAAGTTTAACTCTGTTCTTTGCTTGCTTTCAGCATGTTGAGGCGTCACGAACACCACCTTTCGCTGGTCGCCATGTCCAACTCGGAAGCTGCTCATGCAGTCGCAGCTTGTCTCTCTGAACTGTCCCCGCACAGGAAAACGTCGTGCGATAGCTCAGAAGCGTTTATATGGGCATTAGATAGATGATGCAGGCTGCAACCCACGCCCGCTCAATCATCCACCCTTCCTAGAGTTGTCTGGCTGAAGACCCACTAGGGAGATGATGATTTAAACAGTATTTTGTTGATGTTAAAGGTTTTCTTAATAATTTATACTTCGCCGTGTAGTTCTAGTATGAAGAACAGTCTAGTCCATTCTCTTCTCTCTGTGTGCTTTCTTTTTTCCCAGTTCCGGATCAAGGCACCAGCAGTACATGAGAAATTCGTTTCTTTTAAGTACACGCCTTTGTTACAATGGCACATTGCCAGTCATAAGTTGGATACTTAGTAACACAGCTTGTTTGTTTAGCAGTGCTGAGGCCATAATGTAAATATTCTCTTCTTATATTTAAGCATTGCTCTTGATGCATAACATTACTGAACATTGAGCCTTCAAGTATGTCATGCCATGCATTTGTCATGTAACACTCAGCTTGGTGTCACATGCCAGTCTTGCATGACCAAGTTTAGAATTGTAGACTGAGGCGTAAAAGAGAGACAGATTTTCAAATAGGGCTGGCTACAATAATTTTGAAGCTTGTTGTAACTGCTCTGTATTATTGGAAAGCGATTTATTGTAAAGGCAGACAAGCAGAAAAAGATAACAGAGCAAAAGATAACAGTCTATTTCTGATTTCATAACGGGTTCTGTTCCCGGCAGAATTTGTTCAAAATTTAAAACCTGTTGTAGTGCATTATCAATTTTAAATTTATTGCAAGTTTACACTTTTCTACGGATGAACGAGTTGAAGGTTTAAAATAGTTCGCTTAGCAAGACTGTTTACATGGTTCATTCAGTGTTTTTGTAATTGTAGATCTGTTGCTGGTATCAAAGGGAGTGATGCTTGTTAACCAGGAGGCTTTAATTAATTAGAGGTGATAACAATTTTCTACTTTCAGTGGGGCCAAAAAAATGTCCACAACCAACAGAGCCTCCTGAAAGAAATTTCTTACCCTCTTCCTGGCAAACAGCAACCCTTGATGTTGCCAAAGGTTATTAAGTTGCTATATTTGTCATATTTCCGGTGTGACCATTGTGTGGAAAGCTACTCATCACCGGTTATTCATGCGTTGTTTAATTTTCTTAACCTGCCGATAACGCAGTTTTGTCTAGCCCCATGTGTTAAGCTTTACGTTGTCATGGTGCTGTGGGAGGCAATTATTGTATTCGTTATGGCAGCCAGCAACCAATTCACGTTGCTTAGCATTATTAGAATTTTTCTGTATGTTTTGGAAAATTCTATATCGTTAAGAACGCTCAGTCTCTCGTAAGTTTTACCCTTAAAGGAATTATTTTCCCGTTCTATTCTCAAAGCTGTTATTCATTCATTTTGTATATAATCAGTGCTTTATTTATATGTTAAAAAAATATTGTACATAGAGTACAAAATATGTCTTTGATATTGGTCAACACTCTCCCTTCTCCCCTAGCCCACCCTCTCCCCCTGGCCGCTAGACTTTCTTCATAGTATGCAGTATTTAAGTAGGAAACTCCAGGGTATCCAATTTTTACTTCGTTCATGTCTTTACAGTGAAATCACAATTCATCCAAGTACTGCTTTACTCAATAAATGTTTTGTACTTATATGATTTTCAGCATTGTGTAAGTGCACTTGGTGTGGAAGAATTGAAGCAATGTCTGAATCCCCTTACTGAAAATAAAAATAATCACACTGAATAAAAAATCAACAAACAGCCCTTTGAGCGAACTTGCTGATGTCTGTGCCTGAAGAACATGTCAAGGTAGTGGCTTAGAATAGCCTCAAAATATATGACTTCTACCAAAATACAGCATTAGCAAACAACAGTGCAGCTCAGTCCAGCACAACCCTAATCTTCACAGGCATATTCTTCTTGGTCATACACTGTACAGAACACTAGCAGCATAAGGAAATTTTTAAAACATTAAATAATAATAATGTATAACTTGCACTCCCATGAAGTTCAACAACCAACCAACTATTTTATTTTGCCAAAATAAATAGAAATAAAAATAATTACAGCATAAAATAAACTAAAATAGGCAAAAAAAAAAATATTCGGGATAGAAATGAACTAAACGAGCTGAGTAGTTAGCAAAAAAATTAAATTGAAGTGAAAACTTCCAGTCAACTTTGATAGTTTGTTATCAAATGAAGCTAGTTGCGATTTGGATTAATTAAGCGAAAGCAAGTTTTTTAAAAACTAAAAACTATTACTACACAAGTCTATAGTCAAGTGCAATTTGTTGTCTGACAAATTGATGAGTGCATATTTATTACAAATTGCTCTTGAAATCATTTGATTGCTTGTTGATAATAGACACGCAAATTTAATTTGGTATTTTTCCACTCAGTTTCAATGTTTTGCACTGAATTTCGACTTTCTGTACTGTTTGCAATTAAGACAATCAGCATGTTGAAATTTTCTGCATGCATCTCATCTTGGTTAGGGACCTGTGAGTGTTTCTAAATTTATTTTGGCATTTGTAGTTGTGCGGCCGTAAGTCTCCTTCCGGCTGAACCTTAAATCTCAAATTAGGAATCAAGTTTGCACGATTGTTTACTCAGGGACAATGTAGCTGTTTCATTGAAGTTCGTTTAGTACTGGAAAATAGCATTATATTATGCCGTGGCAATATTCTGCCCCAGTTTTGGACAAAGGGTCCTGGTATACAAAATCAAGGTGTGGCAGAATGTTTACCAAGCTGCGAAACATTGAGATGAATAAAGCTAATGCAGCAATCTCGGTCACATTATGTGTAACTTTACATCAAAAATACGCCATTACATTTGCAAAAAATGCATGCAATTGCGCAACGTTTATACCCTGATCATATCGCATCCACGTCGAGAATGCACTGATGATCAGTGGATTTTCACCACAGGAGTGGAGACTAAGGTGGAGCCCTCCTCGATTTCCCGCGAGCTGCATCACGTGATGAAGCTGGCGGCAAGCACGAATGACAATTTGATGGAAGAAGATGGCCGAGTCCACGAGTGGCAATTTCAAAGGTACAGGGAAATTTTGTTGTTTGGTTTAAAATTGCTCGCTTCACTGTAGTCTTCCAGGCGTAGTTCGACAACACGTGCCGACAAGGAATATTTCTTGCAGGTGAGCGCCGAGATTTCCTTCTAAAATTCTACACAAGCTTCCAAACTATTGCGTACAAAAGTGGTTGTGTTGCGTTATAATTTCTGTCTGTTAGTCGACTGCGAATTCACAAGCGATAAGGGAGTCGCCAATCTTCATTTAAAATGATACTACGAAAGTGAGAATTTTCTTAAAACTTTTAACGAAAGTCAGGGTTTTTTTATAGAGTACGTTTTTGAACTGGGTACAGAATTTTGTGGAAAGCTACTGCTAACTTGCTGCGAGTCCAATTCTAAGTCTCTGAAATTTAATCAACGGATGTACAAGTGTTTGTTGTACTCCTTGAGTTTATTAAACTATTTCACACCCACAACTGAGTAAACCTTGTAGTAAAGTGTTTTTTTTGTTCGTTATCAATACCGCGTGAAGTAAAAAGAGAGTTAATCTCATATGAGATTCTACAAACTCTCGTGGAAGGAAGTGTACGACACTCATTATTAAGAATTGTTATTTCGATCATGAGAATGAAACTCTAATATTCAACCTTCTAAATTTTAATGCTAATTTGGGCAAGATTTCCGCACAGGTCCCTACTTCATTATGCATGCAGCAGATGAATTGTTGAGGGTAATGCACATGTAAACATTTCTTGTTATTGCAGAATGAAACAGTATGACTACAGCATGCATAATGAAGTAGGGACCTGTGCGGAAATCATTCCCTAATTTGTTGTCATCTTGTATAAATTATAGGCTTGTAGCCCTTTATGATAAGGTGACACAGCAAGTGTCACTTATCCTCCTGTCCAGGTAAAAATTGATCACAATAATTCTAGTTAACGCAATGGTTATTATTATTAATATCATATCATAATTATTGATAATTTACAATAATTATCATCGTTACTGGAAATGGTGGCAAAATAAATGGACTTGCTATTATTCAAAATACTTCAATGTTTCTGATTGGTCCAAATTCTTGTGTAATTTGAAGGCAATCAAGATGACCTCAGTCAACCAATAATTGTTATGTGTGGATTGGCATCAATCAGTCAGTCAATTGGTGGATGAAAAGGTGAGTTATAGTAAGTTTTAAATGGTTGATTAACATACCGGTAATTTGTGAACTGATGTCCATTACTGTAAAATAGCTTGCAATTCAGTTGTGAATGGAAATTCATTGCCTTGTAAACATAGAAACAGTACATCATCTGCCATCAAGTGTACATTAGCAAGCAAACAGGTCCAGTTTTTGAAGTAGTCATTTTGCTGACTATGCAAAGCAATATTGAGTTTTGCAAGTGTTTTTGTTTCAGGGGAGCTAGATCACCAATACTGTACATTACATAACATATCATATCATATATCTTTTGTATTCACTGTAATATTTTAGAACTCCATAACTAAATAAGTTAATAAAATGCTTTTAAAGAAGAAGCTTCTACATGTATAGTATTTTTCTGGCTTGTCCTAGCCCATCAAAATAGAAACAGAACATGGACAATGCACATTGCAATTGTGTTCCTTTTATGCAGGCCCAATTTAGATGTCGCATTTCACATGTTCGGAATTTAATTCCCATTTTGAAGCATGGTCACAATATGCCACAGATTTTCCCTATTTTCCATCCAGGAGTGTCCTCTTCATTTTTGAAAACCAAGCCCTCAAAAAAAGTAATTACTGCACATCAAACAAGTATATTTTGTTATCAAGAACACATCCCTTCATCTTCTGTCATGTTACCTGCATTGTTTAGACTCTACTGCTCATGGCATTCACTGAAATCTTAGCAAATTGTGGGTAATAAATCAATCATAATAATTTATAGTAATGTATGTGTTGTAGTTCAATTTTATCCTTGGTTCAAATTTTATTTTCCTTTGTTTCAAACTCATTATCATACATTACCATACCAGAAAACAAAGGAAAATAGTAAAGTTTGAACCAAGGAAAAAATTGATATAAAAAACATGTGCATTATATTTGGCACATGTGAAATGCGATGTCTGAATCAAATGTTGAACCAAAGTCTTAACTCTTTCAGTCGCAGGTAAGGCGAAAGTCGTATTTAATTTGAAACTGTTTAATTTAATTGATTCAAATTGTCGCATTTCAGTTGCATTTAATTCTTAAATTGAATTTGGAACATGTGAAATGCAGTGTTTGAACTGGGCCTAAATGTAAAACTTTTTATTTCTTACTATTGTTATTGATGCAAATGAATATATGAAAGACGATATATTTGAACTGCGGAGTAATATGTAAGGACATTAATTGATCATCGCAGTTATGTACACAACTTAAGAAGCTGTGAAATTAAAGCCTGAAAAAAAAAAAAAACTCAAGCCTGAACGGGATTCGAACCCATGACCTCTGCGATACCGGACCGGAGCAGTGCTCTACCAACTGAGCTATGAAGCCAACTGGGAGCTGGTCATATTGTGAGTTCGTAATTTACTCATAGATGGAGAAGAATGATACTGTGGTACTGTTTGTTTTACTATACAGTGTGGTTTTAACTTTTTGATCTGTGGATCAAACAACGCAGTGTGACCATTCTTTGGAAAGCTAGTGAACAATACTATACTGTGGACGGTTTGTTTTACTATACAGTGTGGTTCTAACTTTTTCATCTGTGGATCAAACCATGCAGTGTGACCATTCTATGGAAAGCTACTGAACAGTGCTGTACTTTGGTACTGTTTGTCGTCGTACGATGGCGGAATTAAAATAATTTTTAAATTAGCAAAGAACCCTTTCTTCCAGAGAATAAATTCATGCGTTGAAGGAAATGCTGAGATGAGTAAAGATAAAGAAAGTAAGTTGGAAGATTAAAATGGTAAATAAAAATTAAATTAAATTAATTTTTAATTAATTAAAATTTATTTTACGACTGTTCACTGCCTCTATTTTTCATATTTTCTTGTCAGTTGTGTAACGACAGAGAAAAACCTGGACGCGAGGGCAAAACCCCACCCAACCCACCCCTAAAGTTTCACGTACGTCTGGATCAATGGTTGCACTTATCGATTCGTTTGCAATGTGAAACATCAATCAACATATTGACTGGCTAAGCGCCCTAATAGCTTGGGGTTTATGTTAAAATGTTTAATGTGGATAAAGTGTTAAGTGTTTAATGTGGCTATTATTTCAAAATGGAAATCTTTAAAACACATTTCGCGGAAGAATAATTAAATGATCGTCAAAATTAAAGACATTGCGTCTAAAGGAAATTTAGAAATTATCTGTGTGGCCTATGTTAACTAAAATGAATCATGCAGTTTCTAAAAAAGCGAAAACACTATTCCACGACTGTTTTGTTTCGGAAGTCAGTAAGTTGTTACATAAATGAAACCTATGAGCATATTGTATAAATACCATTAACCCTCCCCTGCTCCGACAAATGGAAATGGGAGCTACTAAACAGTACTGTACTGTGGTACTGTTTGTTTTACTATACAGTGTGGTTCTAACTTTTTCATCTGTGGATCAAACCATGCAGTGTGACCATTCTATGGAAAGCTACTGAACAGTACTGTACTTTGGTACTGTTTGTCGTCGTACGATGGCGGAATTAAAATAATTTTCAAATTAGCAAAGAACCCTATCTTCCAGAGAATAAATTCATGCATTGAAGGAAATGCTGAGATGAGTAAAGATAAAGAAAGTAAGTTGGAAGATTAAAATGGAAACGTGAGCCCCCACATCATGGATATGTAACCAAGTTAAACTTTCAAAGAAAAACAGTACGTTTTCTTTGAATATGTTCCTTCAACATTCACGTGCAGATTCCTTTTTTAAAGGCTAGCTTTTGCCTCCAGGAATTAATTCTAAATCTGAGTTTTTTTTTCTTCCATAGAGGGAACTACAAAATTCTATGATTCCTTTGAAGGCTACTGTTCTGGACTGTTCCCAAATTCTCCAATTGGGTATTTCTACACATTTGGGACGAACCAAGCACTTTGCGTGAAGTTTATTCCGAGACTATCTTGCTTTTCGCCTTAAAAATTAATTTAATGAGGCGGAGAAGAAGTTCCCACTTAAAAAAACAACAGTTAAGGATTAAAACCTACTAAACAAAAAGAAATTATACACTCACACGAAAATTCTCGATTTACCATGAACGTTGTACAAACAATACCTTCATGTTTTCTACGGTTCTAACCACGAGCAGGGAAGCGTGGATAAACGACAAAGCACGAAACTCGTCTGTGTACTATGATATTATCATGCGACTGATCTTGATGTACAAAAGTATAAATGTGCATTGCCTAATTTGAGGCAGGTTGCATTTTATGATATATTAAACAAGATACGCGAAGAAAATCAGCTCAACAAGGAATAATAACAAGCCATGCTGATAAACTCACAATTTAAAAGGAAAAGCACATGATGGAAGCTTTTGCTACAGTGGTCTTCAGATTTCAAGTGATATTCCTCTCTTAAATGACATGAAAGACAAGTAAGAAAAACAAAATATCGAAATAAAAAAAAAATAGAACATTACAGTCAATTCACTGTTCGAAATATTTTAATTATTCTTGTGTATAAAATCGTCTACGAAAAAAAGCATCACAAAACTTCCAATCAAATTCTAAGCTTTTTTTCCACGATAATTTCGCGCTATCTCCCATTTCTCGAAGATTATGACTTTCAAGAATACAATTTTGTTTAGGATTTTTTCTTGACCAACCACCATTATCAACATTAAACAATATTTCTGGGAGAGAGAAACAAAAATTCAAATTAAAGTCAATCCGAATTGTTTTCAGTTTCCAGTCACAAGCAATATCTTTTTTTTTTTTTCATTTTTTGAGCAATTATTCGAGATTTTCAGCTTGCGGCAAAAGATTCAGTTGTCAAATTAAGGGAAACAAAACCGACACACTCAAAATATTGACTAAGCGTTGTATAAAGAACCAGGTACCGACCACTTCATAAGTAATACACTAAGCGCTGAGACAAAAACCCGTTAATTCGAATATCTAGGTTATTTTTGTCTTTTCAATTTCGAAAAACCTCTTGATTGTTAACTATAAATGCTTCTTAGAATTTTATCCGGTGCTTAAGTTGTCAGAAAAAAAGGTTTGACGTTGCTTTATGAGGTGATAATCTTAGGATAAGAAAACGTTTCTTAACGCGATTGATAAAACTTCGTCAGGATTTACACAAATTTCTCAGCACGGGTTCCATTATGTTGTAAGTCACATCACCTTCCATCGAATTATGATCGAATGTACGCCACACTAAATAACCGCACTTAGCTGACCACCTCTCATAGGACTGCCGCAAATGAGGCGGATATTATTGGGAGGGAAAAACCTTCCTGGCTGATGACATTCCGCCTTGTTTGAGCTTTTCATTTATTTCTTTGCCCTGGAGAAAACTCATTTTACCAATCAAAGGAAAGGGCTCTTTCTTTTGTAACCCATAGAAGATCATTAAACGAAAGAATCGATCTAAATAGCACGCCCTCGTAAAAGAACATGCCATCTTATGACGCGCGCGCCGCGAAATCGACAACACGCATTCTAGAACAGACGATCTGAAGACATTACGCGGCGTTGAAGATGGGATTACTTAGGATCTATGATGTGAAGCTTTTCTTTTAGGCGGCTTAGTGTCTTAATGTAACGGTTCCTTAATTAAATACGTTATTACCTCGAGACAATTGAATGACAGCTGATCTGATAACGGACAGACCAGGTGATTCGCACGACCTACCACGTATGAAATAAAAGCCCTAATTGGCGTACAAAGGCGTGAGATACGGCACTTGAAAACCGTATAAGACCACCGAGACTGAAGCATTGCCACCACTCTTCGTTGAGCACGACCACGAGCAATGGAGTGGATAAAGATAGCAGGTCTACTAGCTTTGATTTCAGCCTGTTGTAAGTGACTCTCCTTGTTCCACATTTGTTTATTTTATTCCCCTCTATGAAGACGAATATGAGGAGCAACAAAGGTAAACGCGATAATCCAACATTTAATATGAATACGTTAGCTTTCTCTCCTCAACAAAAAAAGATCGCTTGAACTCGATTACCTTTGCTTGTATGTGAAAAATATTTACCCCAAGTCAAATTTTATCTTTCTCTCTCTTTCCAACAAAAACAATATGCTGCAATTTTCGTGTTTACCTGCGACTCCCCGGGAAAACTTCGGTTTGATTTTTCAATTTATTAGCTTGGACTATTTTTGTGGTTCATAACAGAGCCTGGTCACCACGTGTGGAGCAGCCTTGTTTCGCGCCTCTTGCCTGTATTCAGTTCTCTCCTCTTCCCTCATTCTCTTTCCGTTAAACAAATTGTTAGCCTAACACGAAAATGTGTCTTATTTCAAAGGAACAAAGCCTTATTTACTTGCATCATTCAATAGTAACAAAAACATGAACGTTTGACTGAAAAAATTAACAGAATCTAAGTTACCAATATTATTTCCTTACATGACTTGGTCCAACAGCAAAGTGAAGGACAATGCACTGTTCAAATATACTCACAACTGTACTACGAAAAGAGTTCCTGAAGCTTTTGTAATTATGTTGTTATGTGGTCACCCTAAAATTCTATCAGCGGAATAAAAATCCGAACCCTATCGTAGCTGATGATTTCATTAACTGAACATTTAATAAACCGACATCTTAAAGGCTTTACAGCTTTCCAAACGTTTCCTTGCAAACGTGTCTTTCCAAAAAAAAAAAAAATCAAAAGAAATAAAATTCATATTTTATTGTTATACCTGAGGTACTCGTATTTTGGGCTTGAAGTTCAGCGCAGAATATCTTTCAATTTCTTACAATTTCCTGGGTTATCTCTGTTTTGATTGCGGTTTTTGTGAAATGCTACCAAAAGAAAACAATTACGATAGTTCTTTGCACATCTAATTGTTCAATTAAATAGACCAGCTCGCAAGGAATATCTTATTTTGTTACTTAATTTGATGCCCTTTAGTTAAAGAAAACACAACGAGAGAGGAAGGTTTAATGTTGAAATTCTTCTAATTCCAGTGGGTTAATCCGTCCGAAAGAAGCAAAAGTTTCAACCAATGAAACCTCGAGTGGAACTGGCCAATAAACGACCGACAAGATCGCGACGATTTTCTTCCGAAATCAGTATACAATATTCGAAAGGCAAATTTAACAAATAACTATGGGAATCCTATTCAATTTTGATAGATATAAAAACAACTTTCAAGACCAACTACTTTTCTCATAGGTATACTTTAATTTTTGGCCACGTACAACTTGGAAATTCTATTATGCCTTTAAAATCTCGCAAGTGTCTCTAAAATTTCTAGTAAAAATGGTTTTCATTTAGTTTTAAAAGCTCATTCAACAAAACTCTTATGAGTCACAACAAAACATACGGTAGATTTCGATTAAGCCAGGATTGTGCGGTTTTATAATTGGTTAATAGCCGAACTGCTACATTTTTTATCACTATGCAACTTGTGTTGATGGACTAATGTTTTGTGGTCACAAGCAAATTGAACAGAACGTGATGAATCAATACGCGATTCACCCAGTCAACAGATTAGTTTCTAAAGAAACTTGTGCTGCTTCCGTAGAAAATTGTGCAAAAAGATGGATTTAACAAATCAGTTTTATAGTGGCTACACCTCCTTCTTTCTTCTTTCAGCGGCTGTACCCATTGCTGAGGATCAACTCAGACGCAGAGCAGAAGGTAGTCTTTTTTTCAATTAGCTATGATTTTCAGTATCCCTACAATGAAAATTTTAAGGTCTCCCCTTGTTCACCCTTATTTCATGTTTGATTTATAAGGTGTATGCGACTCCAGCGTCATGGAAGCAATGGCTCAGTATGATGTAGATACATCAAGACTACGGTGCTTTACAAGCAGTCAAGGTAGGCCAAGCTCAAATGAATATCTACATCATACCATAAAATGCATAAATGGACATCTTAAGAAATCAATGCCACTATTTTAGGTTTGCAGGTAAGACTTATAACCATTGCAAATTTGAATGCTGTACACTCAACGGTTGCAAAATTGTGGTTCATTTTGTTTTAAGGAATTTCTAAGAAACGAGACCAAAGTTGCCTTAATAGGCTCACTTCCAAATTCCACCACCATCGAATTTCTCATATAAAAATAATAGATAAATAAACAGGTTTTTACAGTGGCACATCCACAGGTTGCCTCTTCGCCCACTATTTCCTGATCGAGTTAGATTTTAGAAGGGCTGGTTTTTATTGAGGGAGGAAAATCCCCGGAACAAGAAAACCAACAGCAAGCTCAACCCACATGAGACGGCGGGAAACAAACACAGGTCACAGGGGAAGGGAGGGGGGGGGGGGGGCGAGTGCTCTCATCACTGCGCCAACCTTGCTCCTATTCATTGAATATAGTCATATATATTAAAGGAAGGACTCAAAAATAGGGCGACTGACTAATTTTGACCTCATCTCTCACTATATTTAATTTTGACTTTCATTTTATTATTTTTCAAAATGTGAAAAAGCATTGACAGTTATTTATGAACAAGTGCCATCAGGTAGCAAGAAAGGTACTACTTATAAGATCTAATTCAAAAGAAAAACCTACACGAGAGCGGTCAAACTTGGACGAAGCCGTTGGTAAAGTCAGACTGAAAGAAGCTTACGAATTCAATGAATCTATTTATAAATTCATTATCATAATTATAATTATTATTGATATTAGAGTTTTCACCATTTTTGTATTATCACTGAAATTATAATTATTTTTTGCAGAAAGAGGACTTGGCGACGCAGATTCTAGAAAATTGTGTAAGTAGATAATCAAAACAAGGATTTTGTTTAACAACACGACGGGTTTTTTTTTTCTAATCGCCAAACGTCAACAACGTGATTAACGATACAAGATGGTTATAAGACCACTCTTTGTCGTCTACAAATGTTTGTTCAAGTGGAAAGAAATTCCATGGATTTGGAATATAAGAGCTTCGCCTTTAATTAAACCACTTTCAACTGAACAGTCTTGAATCGATTTATCAAAAAGTCTCCAAAATTAACTACAATGAATGGTTTTGGACGGACTTAGGAGAATACTAGTTAGATCTTTGGAGAGAAGGTTTAAAGTGAATAAAGAAAATACCTCTTAGAATTTTTGCGACGGAAGTCGCTCAATTATACATTGTTTCACTCCAGAGAGTGATCAAAGAGAACCTTCTCCTTCCCGTGCCACTACATATGCAAGAAAACCGATGAGAATTGAGCAATTTATCAACTTGAGGATCTAACTTGATCAACCGTTAAATTCTCCAGTCTAAGATATAAGGAAGTGTATGAAACTCGCTGAGAGAATTGCTAACTTAACTTACCACTAAGAGGCTTATCCTCACTTGCACTGACTTCTCCATATTTTCTGTCAACATTATGGAGCAGATAAAATACCAAAACGGATTTTTGATTTGGCAAAATGATAAAATGAAAAACACTGGAGGGCCCTAGGCCGTCGATGTCCAATTCAAAAACCAGCATCGCGATCATAAGCTGTATAGGAACAAGATAATAATCAGGGCTGTCATGAAGTTGTGAAGCAGCGCATCATGGCAGATCTCACCCGTAACATCTTAGAACATGGCAACGCCCATGTAGCGAAGGCCCGGAGGGCCTGAGCTTCATGGGGGGTCTCGGTGCAACCCCCAAGAAAATTTGTAAAATTAGACCCCCAGAAATACATTTCCTTGCACTCTGAGGAAGGAATTTTTTATTTTCTCAACCACAAAGTAATGCAGATAAAAGAAGTAAAAAGCACAATCACTGCTACGAAAAAAGTGAAGTACATGATCTAATTGCTTTGTCTCCCAAACTGCGCGATTGGTCCCTTTTGCTGCATTTCCTCCTCTCCGTTGAACCTTGGAAAAAAAACTGTCGATTCCAGGTTGCAATCATGCAAGGGAAGATGCCAAGAAAAAAATTCATGCAAAGAAGGTAAAAAAAATCATGCAGAAGGAAGGTCCAATTGTGATTTTTTCACACGTAGTAAAAAAAATTCGTGTAGAGGGGTTCACCTGAAAAAAGAATCCTGCACAAGCAGTAAGCGAAAAAAAAAAATTCGTGCAAGCTGAAAATCCCCCCCCCCCCATCACTTTTCTAATGGCCCGTCCCTAATAAATAAAAGAACGCTGCTGGTGGCAGCAACAGTACTATTAACAATGATATTAACACTAACATTCAACCATGTTCTCTTTATTCACTACCAGTCCGTCGCTCCTGTTGTGTAGCCGAGTGTGCCTGGATGGCCAATGAGCTTGGCGTGGAACCAAGTAGTCTTATCTGTCCTACATAAACACCTGCTCCAATCACTGAAGCGGAAGCTAGCCACGTGACTCTGGACAATATTTCAAGAGATTTCTCAATTTCACCTTATCTTTATTTTGACTTGAGAGTGACGGAAAAGAAGGGTTTGGGTTCGCAAATGTACAAGTTATAACTCTGATTTAGCTGACATTTGTGTAACTATATTCCTTATGAATTAATACAGATTGACATATTTATTCCATATCTGGGTTGTCAATATATTCTCCGTAGTTATTACACAGATTTTATTGCCATTCCTTCGTGATTTGCTTGGGCTGTTTGTCTACCGCCCCAGTTGTTTCAGAGTTGGCAGCTCACTCTAAGTTATCGTGAAACAGTAATCAAGTGGATACAGTAGGTTCCCATTTACTGTCGAGAGTAATCGCGATTTTTTTGTTTTTACATTGCTACGATAGGTGGCCGGCATAGAAATATCACACAACTGCTCTGGTTGCTCGGGGAAACTAAAAGCTCTGCCCACTGGAAAATATATCGCTATGCAGTGCAATAAGCAGTGGACTGAGCAGTTTTCAATTCCCTGTAGAAAGTACTATGCGCCTGTGTTGGTTTTACATTTCTAAGATGAGTGATTAACTGAAGAATCTGAAAAAGCATTGTCCTGGTCGTTAATGCCCACATGTTTCATCCACTGGAAACGAACGTAACGATTTGCAATCTGACGAAGTGAGACAGTTGCGTCCTAAACTAAGCGGTTTATCGCAGATTAATTACTAGAATATTCATTACGAAACAGCAAAGATTCGGTCTTCGGCCTCAATCCTCGAATTTGATTGGGTAAATCACGCGCACGTGACCGGTCCAACTTTTTACGATACGGCCCACGGGCTGGATTTTTTCCCCGCTGTAGCGATTTCCTATCTCTGCTCTTACTTTAAAAAGGAGACATCCAAAAAAATAAATAAGTTATTTACCGGGCAAGGTCGGTCCGTATTAGGAAAAAACTGTGCCCTTGGTCCTGAATTCGGCCTCGGGCCGTAATTAAGACCTCGGGCACAGTTTTTTGCCATACGGACCTTCCGCCCGGTAAATGATCATTTGGTTCTTGATTCTGATTTACAGTTCAGTAATTAAATAAATCTAAAAAAGGTTGATTTATGATCAGTAGACCAAGTAATCACAGAGAAAGTGGAGTACAATTAACCTGTCCAACAATGACGTCACACCCAGAGTGCAATGCGTGACGGTCTGACAGTGACATGATCCAGCGCCGAGGTCGGTGTTGTCTTAAAGCAGGGTCGATTACGACAGGAAGGGTAGAACGCCAATCCGTTAATAAACAGTGGCTTAAAGGAGGGTTTAACCCTCCTTTAATAGATCAATCCCATGGAAATCTTTCTTAGCTGAAATCTGGGCTGCAAGTACCGTCTTATTCACTCTGATATCATTAGAAAAAGCGTCCAAAACGTTTCAAAATCCTATTTGGTCTGTAAAGATCCTTAAGCTTAATAAGTGGCCATTTCTGGACCATTTTGCAGATTGTATGCACTCATAAGGTTTGGTACCTGTACCGCAAGGACGAAAACCGTGCCAAACATCGCCGCTTACCACAGGCCACCCAAGATTAGGGCGTGTTCCCCCAAAAGCGGAACGCTATAAAGCTAAGAAAGTTTTCAAGAAAGGTTACAAGGATTTTGTCTCGTTTTCAAATTCCATTTTACGTCCACTTCACCAGCAAATTAGCTTCGCTGTATAACTCCAAATATTTCCCATAAAACACCTCTTGGTAACTTGCCGTGTACCACGCATCAAAACTCGCACATGGATCACAAATCACGCGATAGTCCCCACGATTCCAACCTGTTTCCGGGATTACCCACGATGCAGTTCTTCGACTGATATTCTTGCACCACTCAGCCAGCTTCTTATCAACAATTCCAAGAATCTTACAATCGGTTTATTTGAGGGTCACCACTTTATGTTGAGCGCGGTGTTCATCTTTTCCACCTCGTGATATTTTGTGTGCAGCATTTCTCGCGCCTAAAGAAAAAAATTTCCATTTGATGTGGCTCTTAGAGGGCAAGTTACGGGAAGGTCTAATCCATTTTAGTATTTCCAATACATACGGGTTATTGACCAAGCGCCAGGTCAATCTTGGCCGAGTTTGCATTAGTGAAAATGCAAACAAAGGAGCAAGGGTTAATAATAATTTGTTAGGAAATCCCGAGCGGTCAAGATAGTTCAACCAATCAGAACGCAGGGTTCGCCTCATCGTGCCCTCTCGAGGAACCAGTCATAAAATAATCGCACTTATATTTACTCACTATAAAACTGAATGCAAACGAAGAAGTGACAAAATCGCATTTTTTGACCTTCACAGCATTAATTCAAATTGTGGCAAATAAGATTTAGCCTGCAAAAAGAACAGGACGGAACGCAGAAAATCATGTTGATAAATAATCATGTCCCCGAAACATAACAGTTTAAGATACAAGCAACAAAGATGAACTCTAAAACCTGTTTGGCTGAATAGTTGTTGAAACCCTCGATAACAATCCGTTCTAATCTAGTTCAAGTATGTCCATGTTTGCCTTCATTTGAATTCGCAGTTATAGGCCAAAAGTTGTCTAAATTTGACTCAATTTCACGACACACCTACGGCAGACTAAAGGCGTTGATTTAAAAGGGTTACCTTGTCAGAAGACTTGCCTCCAAGCCATTCACTGAAACAAAGAAATCACAGAGACGTTGCATTAAAAGAATTAATACCCGGTAAGAGATGTCGAATTTCGTAAAAAATTACTCCGTTATACACAAAGTATTTGCAATGAGATTGTCTGTGTTTTAAATGTGCTAAAACACCTTAACTTGTGTTTATCACTTCATCTTGAAGTGAATGGGGGAGGGGTGGAGAAGGGTACAGCGCAATTAACGTACCGTACTATTGGTCAACAAAACAATAGGACACAGAAAAACAACACTTATTATATTCGGGGCAGAATTACTGAATGCTGATTGGCTGAGACACATGACATTTTTTCTTAATTACGAGAGCACTTTTGGTAATCAAGAGACATGATTGGTTAACAGTTGCTAAGTAACGGAGCGTTGTTGTTGAATTTCTGTTGGCATCAACAATTTGGAACCGAGTTTGCAGTAATTTTAATACAATTTTCATTGTCAGTTGAATTAATTGAAATTTTTCAAGTAATATCAAGTAATTGCATGTGCCTTCCCTCGTGCAATGAAGGATTAACTTCACTTGTATGTTCAAAATTTTCACAAAATCGCCTTTGTTAAGAAACAATGTCTCTAGCCTCAAAAACGAGCAGTAGCTTGTTGAGGAAAAATGAAACTGAGGGTTCCAAAGAGCAACGGGATATCCAGTATGTCTGTACTTCTAACTTGAAATACCAAAAATTCCTTTGTTTAATTAATGGTCATAACATTTGCAAACAATATTAAAATTTTAACTTTAAAAATTAGAAAACGAACGTAAAATGCAAAACTAGAGAGAGAGAGATAGAGAGAATACTTACCTATACAATTTTTCAACTGCCGGATTTTCGCTGGGTGATCTTGTTCTACAAAACATAACATAACTGTGCGGTGAAGGACGTATCTTTCAGTACTGTCACAGGCAAAACCGGAAAAAGCATCCGAGTTCTCTCAATATTAGTCGAACCTAAGACTAGGATTTCCTTTTCCCGAGCAGTTGTATAACATCCTCTAACAAGACACAGTCTGATGCTACTCTGGTTTAATCGCTTTATTTCACTTTTGAGGCAGCCCATTACAGTTTTACCTTTAACATATTGCCAAACTATACGAGTCTTTTTTCCCACTTTAGGAATCATGCCCAGCTCTCAAACTTGCTACAATATTAAATCTCCCAGTCCCCAGGGAGTAAGGCTATTTGTTTTTGTAAACTTGCCTGGGGTACCTGTGATCAAACTTCACAAGTGGACACAGTAAATCTCAAGGAGTGTAATAGAGAAAGAAAAAAGGACAAACAAACGCAGACCTTAAGTTACCTGAGTGAGTTATAAAGATCTTCGAGTCTGTTGATAAGTTCCTTGGATGTTTCACCATCAGTGGGTCTTATCTGAGCTCCTCCATTCAGACACCCTGAAAATGAACCTCAATGGTCAACAAGCTCTGCAACCGCACCCCAGCCTCACCCTCCCATCCCACACACACAACACCCCGAAAGTGCCTGCTTTCCTAAATAGAGCATTGCTTGCTCGGTTACAGAGAGAAGTGAAAGAGTAGTTACGCCAACTGAAATGAAGAGTAACTTGGTCAGCAAAAATCGCATTTCAGCTCGACCATAAACCTGCAGAAAAAAAAAATTAACTTTACCCAGTTCAGACCTCAAGCTAGTTATGTCTTGCCCAAGCGTCTGTGTCTTTGTCCTTTAAGAACTCAAAAAATAAACTTAGTTTATTTGAAAGAAAAGTGCACATTGTAACAGGTGGAGGATCAGACATAGTTTGATGCTTTGCTGATTTAAGATAATGAATGTCACTTAAAAAGTTACAATTCCCGATCGACATTTCGACATTGTTGTCTTCTTCAAACAGTCCGTAAGGCAATATCCCGATCAGAAAAATAACCAATCAGAATGCTTGGATTTCCCTCATGACTACCTTATCATAACCAATATATCACACCTGAAGGGCAGGCCATAACTTCCACAAAGTGGTACGGAGACTTGCCACGCTTCACTTTTTGAACAAGATTCTACGAATAAGTTGAAATAAAATAGTCCTTAAAGATTTTCTCCTTTTAACTCCTACAGTTACATCTTAAATTTTTGAAAACAGTACTGTACTGTGGCACTGTTTGTTTTACTATACAGTGTGGTTCTAACTTTTTCATCTGTGGATCAAACCATGCAGTGTGACCATTCTATGGAAGGCTACTGAACAGTATTGTACTGTGGTACAATTTGTTTACTATACAGTGTGGTTCTAACTTATTCATGTGTGGATCAAACCATGCAGTGTGACCATTCTTTGTAAAGCTACTGAACAGTACTGTACTGTCGTACTGTTTGTTTTATTATACAGTGTGGTTCTAACTTTTTGCATCTGTGGATCAAACCACGCAGCGAGACAATTCTTTAGAAAGCTACTGAACAGTACTGCATGTGGGGCTGTTTGTTTTACTAAACAGTGTGGTTGTAACTTTTTCATCTGTGGATCAAACCATGCTGTGTGACCATTCTTTGTAAAGCTACTGAACAGTACTGTACTGTGGTACTGTTTGTTTTACTACACAGTGTGTTTCAAAACAAGCTGAATTCTTGCATGCGATACTACATGTATGATCAAACAGAGTAGGGATCTTATACATGATATGGTCTAGCTACCTGGATATTCCGAAAGCCATACGCTGCTGCAAATTTAAGAACGTCTTTACCGTCAACCTGAAGCAAACAGAAAAATAAAGAGGTCGTTATTCTGTGACACGAACAAAACATTCAGAATACTGGATCCACGCTCGTTAAAGTGCACCTAAGGGAGGATTTAAACCCTCTCCGATCAAACGTACGATATCTTAACAAAATATTAACCCCAACAAAGATTTACCTGTAGGGTCACCTCTTTGAAGTCCTTGTTTCGGAGGGTTTTGTATGAAATATTCTCCACTTCTTTGCCATAAAACTGTGAATAGAAAAACAAATCAATTCAAACAGTTTGAAACCAAACTACTGTACACAACTAAACATTTGAAAAAGAAAGGTAAACACAACATAACCCAAAGAAGTCAAATTCAGCTGCAGCATAGAACAAGAATAGGGAGTGAAAGGAAAGAAACCATTAATTGATGGCAAAATCAGAAATAAGTTCTAGTCTCTCAATGACGTTATGAATGTCCTTTGTTCTCTCCCAAATTTGTGCCTTGTAAATCTCATGTCATAGATCATGGTTACTTTAAACCTTGTCACTCCCAGAGTCAAACCTTGAGACATACAATGTGGTTCCAACTTTTAACCCTTTCACTGCCAGAGTCAAACATTGAGTCATACAATGTGGTTCTAACTTTTAACCTTTTTACTCCCAGAGTCAAACACTGAGTCATACAATGTGGTTCTAACCTTGAGTAGTACAAGTGAATTTGCCTTTTAATCCTTCTACTAGCACAGTTAAAAAATTAATGTGCAAATATTAGGTTTTAATGTCTGACCCATATCTTGACATGTATACAGTAACTTTACTACTGTCGTCAAGCCAAAAACCCAGAT
The DNA here is from genome assembly GCA_949710005.1 of Ricordea florida. Taxonomy (NCBI): domain Eukaryota; kingdom Metazoa; phylum Cnidaria; class Anthozoa; order Corallimorpharia; family Ricordeidae; genus Ricordea; species Ricordea florida. The sequence continues at coordinate 28,396,252 of OX453280.1, read as the reverse complement.
TTCCAATAACAATTGTTCCTACAGGTACTTTATACATCTGTTATATTGTATTACCTCTTTTGCTGCATATGTGAAGATATGCTCCAAGTAGCCACCCTACAGAACAATACAGTTATTAGTTAATTAACCCACTCAGCTCCAATGTCAATATATTATTTATTTCCTCCTTTCTGATTCTCATATGTTTCATACAGCGTGTGTTACTAACAAGAATGTGTTAGAATATCAACACTGTTTAGTTGCTGGTGATCATTATAAGTTTAATAATTAACAATGTTATTATTCTCTAAATCAACGTGAAAAGTAGCAGGATATTCCTAAAGCCACTACTCACCAACAATAGTTTTCCTTGCAATACTGAGAAAACAGAAACTTTCATTGAATTCTCTGGACACATAAAGGTCCAGTGATGTTCTATGCACTACCGTTTCACCATGTTATATTCTTGTATTTTATTAACAAAATCTCTATTGACATCAGGGCCTATTACAGCAGTGTAGCTGTTACAGGTCAAAATTATTTTTAGGTTATTCTATTTTTACGCAAGATTATTTTTTTTTCTAACAACGTTGATTTTTTTCAACCTAGCTCAATTTGTTTCAACCTAGGTCAATTTGACAAGTTGTAGGCACGTACAAAACACAGGTCACAGGTCATTGTTTTACCAATACAGAAACATTCATTAAAGCTAGCCTTTGGTCCAATTAGTTCTGTGACATAGCCATCCTACATAAAATAATATATCATTATTGTTAATAAAAATAAATATCATTCTCATTAGTAAGGATTAATGTCGTTGTTCCTAGCGAAGGTAAGTTAACCATGGCGACTTGCCATTGAACCAGAGCTATTACTCAAATACAAACAACTCATCATGGCGTTAATGGGGGAACACTGCCTTGCGTTTGGTTAGCCCATGCGACTTCCGGCGGTAGCGTGACAAAACAACCTCACTTATCTCCCCAGCACTACGAGCTGAATGACAGACAGCACGTGCTGGATCGGACAAGAGTATCGGTTAGCAAGCTCTGTTCAAAGACGATGAAACAACAACAAGCTTGGGGGAAGTCGCTGCGCAGACTTAACCGCACCACACAGGAGTGACCCCTTGTTTATTATGCAGGAAGACATGACCAACCTCGTCTCCAAAGGGAGGGAGGGAGGGAAAATTGAACGATAGATTTACAATCAGTAATAGCTACGTTGCTTAGACGAACTCAGAATGGACTCTGAACAGTTTTCAGAGCTTTTATACGGAGACGTTCGTCTGCTTGCAAGCCAGTAGAAAAAGCTGTACTACCGAACAGCTTACCCTAACACGTGTAACATCTTAAACATGAATAGTGCTTTAATGCTTTGCACCAATGCTATGGTACGTTATAACGTTCAGAAGATAACAAAGCTACAATGTTTTAGGTTTAGCTACAATAACGCTTACAGTTTATTGACCTTTGGAATATAACTGCTCAATAGCTCTATAGAAAGTGATGCCGCCATGAACGGCTCATTCAGAACGTATGTCACCCTCCATTAACTATATTTTACTGGCGTGACAGTAAAATCTCATTTAATAATAATATAATATTACTAATAAATTTTTCATTGATCACATTCTTTATGCCCATCATCAGTGTCATTGACAGACAAGGTATTGGTAATAGTTTGAGGGAAATATACAGACTGATACTTCCACAATAAAAACGAAATGTGTTATACAGGTAACATGACTTACTGAGCCTCCCCCGGAATGGCCAACAAGCTCACCATTGTCCAGACTTGTAAATCTAAAGACAAATAAGAAAAACAATCGAATAAGAAGATTTAAAGAAGTTTTGGATCAAACAAAATACCAGCAGTTGCTATTGAGTCGGGTAATTATCGAATTATCCTCACTAGTTGGCATACTAATAGTACCCACACTCCATTGAAGTGCAACGGTGATGGGTTATTATCCGATGCTAATACGTACACAAAATAATTAACCAACATCATTTACTGCATGTACAAAAGGAGCTAAACAGTCTAGCCTAATCACCCATGAAGAAAACAGATCAATGTAAGTATCTGGGCCTACCTACCCCTCCCCCAACCCAACATTAACACTAACTTTTTAACTGATTATAACTTGTTGGATTAGGGGACGGGTAGGTGCATGGTTGCCTAGATACTTACTTTGATTCGAGAAGACACTATAAAGAAGTGCGGAAACATCAGGTCAGTGAATTGTAACTTATTTGTTACATTATAATCATTAAGTTATAATCATTATTTTACTTTAAACCAGTGGATCATTGTCTGATTTTCCACCTGGTTGCAATGAGTACATTTCCTGTAACAATCAAGATTACTGAAAACTCTTTTGGCCAGAGAACAAATCTCAAAGAAGAAAGAATTCAATACTTACAGCTGATCAAGTTCAGCCTCCTCCACTAGTCTGAAATCTACACCTTTCTCATCAAACATTTTATCCAGTTCAACTGCTCATATGAAAGGAGAAGGGACAAATACATGTATATACATAAAACAACAAGACGCATATCAGCGGTAACTGAGGCTTGCCATGTAGGAAGTGATACTTGTGACAATGTGGGTTGTGTTGGTGATGGTCACTATTTTACTAATACACTGGTAGAGACAAACATTGGAAGTACATTCAATTAATCACCATACTTGTAGAGATGACACAATCAACATCTCTCGTTCTGTAGATGTCACTGTAAAAGTCTTCCCTTGAAGCTTCAAGTTTCTTGTCATAGCAGGGCATAATGGCCACATGATATATGTCATCAGGCCTGGAAGAATTGAGCAAAGAAATAGTGAGGATGTGTGTTTACTAAACAACAGAAACCCCTTCAATACAACTATCTTATCTATCACTTGAATTTATGATGTGAAAAATGATCATATTTCCAGACCTATGACTATGTAATGGCAACATACCTTTTGCCCAGAATGGTGGAAAAGTAATTCTTCACAACAGAACCCATGATTTGCTGGGGAGACTTTGTTGTGCTAAGAAAGGGAAAGAAAGCCAAATTCACAAAAATCAAATCAAAGATTTTTTCATGCACTTGTCCTCTTCTCTAGGTTTGAACAAGAGGTAAGAAACATTTAAGCATACAAAAAAGTTTATCTTTACCTTATGTAAGGCAAAATGTAACTTCCATGGGTCTTTTCAGCATAACACACCCAGCCTAGAACACACAATACTGATGTTAAAATTGACCACTTAAAGCTCTTTTTACCGAAAGTTTTAGTATTTGCACAGCAGACAGAAATGGAGTCCAAGATCTGACCTTGGCGGTATCAGCAAGGTCAAAATATACCATCTTAGTTATTCACAATAGTTATTGTAATAAATTGCTATTGAAGTAAGTACAGTATACCTGGCTACTTACCAGGACAAGCAGAGGCCAACATAGGAATGGATTTCTTTTCTCCAGCTTCCTGACTATTCACTCTTCTTACGAATTCTCTCTGACTGAAAGAAAAAACAACAGCTAATTTTGCCAAAGAGGTAAACACTATTACATCATAGAGCTTATTAGAACAGTGTAACAGATTGTAAAAAATATGGACACAAAATGACCCTTAACCCTACTAAAATTGCACTTTGTGCTGATAGCACCCAATAAAATTGAGGGTTAAATTAAAACAGCTTCATTGCTGATATCATATTTAAATTAAAAAAAAAATGATATTAAGTAGAGAGTAGGTATTGGGGGGTTCCAGCACACCCGATTAATTTTCAGCCAAACCTGTGTAAAAATATTAAACAAGGATTAATCAGGAAAATTAACCGGAAAATTGAACAGAGATTTTACCAAGCCGATACCAAGCTGATACCAAGCCGATACCAAGCCGATACAAAACCGATGCCAAACCCCACCAAACCTTATACTACACCCTACCTTTTACAACATCCAGAATAAGTTTTGCAAAGTTTTTACAAAGTTTGAGGAAAGTGGGTGTGGAGAATTCGCCATCCCTATACAAGCCCACCCTGCATAAGTATCCGCAAAATAAAAAAAATTGAAAATATGATTTTTAATATTGGTTTAAAGAATAAATTATGAGAGTATAAATGGAAGAGTTACAAAATAGTAAAAATCTTGCGAAACTGCTAAAACAAGCCATAAACAAAAAGGGCAAAAGTTTGGAAAGACTAATATTAAAACAGCTAAAGAAAATTATTAAAGAAAAAGGTAAAAAATTGGAAGAAGACGAGGTTATCAAAGAATTGCGCAAAATTCCAGAAATTGCTGAAGCTCTTGATAATATGGGAGAAACAAAAGAGGGCACAAAACCTAAAAAGAAAAATATTAAAAAAAGAAAACTTGCGCCCACTTTTATAAAACCACAAAAGCCATCAAACAAAACTTTTAATTGGAGAAATTATTCATTTAAGGTGATGGATGAAGATGAGTTTTCAAAAAAGCTTGCAGATTTAACCAACGAAAATGTATTAAAACTTACTAATAACAAACAACCACAACCTAGACCTAGAAAAGAGGTAGATATATCTGATATTATAAAAGATGAATTTTATATAATAGAAAAACAAACAGCATTGAGGGGATATCTGAAAACTTATAGGATAGATGGAAAGAAAGGGTATGAGCCCAAAGAGTTTTTAAATAATATCAAACCAAAAGTTAATAATCTAATTAACAAACAAAAGAAACCGATAAAGGTAAAATTTATATTAACATGTAATTTAATAAAAGAATCTACAGATACAAATCGTATTGAAGAAGAGATAAGAAAATTCTTTCAATCACGTACAGAAATAATTACTGTTACAGATGATATATCCAATTTTTATGATAATATGGCTAATCAAATACTAAAGGAATATGAAAAATTTTTAAGTAATAGTTATAAATATAAATTAAAAAATATAATATGTTTTGATATTGGAATAACACCATACAAGCCGCTTAAGGGAAGTTCATATATTATAACACCCCCACATTTAGACACAAAAAAGGCAATTATTAACCACAAGAATTTTAATGATAATGAATGTTTTAAGTGGGCAGTAACTGAAGCTGTATTTCCAAGAGATAAAAATCCGCAAAGAGTAAATAATGAATTAAGAGAAAACTCAAAGAACTTTAACTGGGCTGGAATGGAGTTCCCTGTTTCATTAAAAGATATTGATAAGTTTGAAAGGCAAAACCCCTACTATATTAATGTTTTAGGATATGAAAATGGTTATATATTTCCTTTAAGAATAAGTGATAATCAATTAGGAGATAATGTAATCAATTTAATTATGATATCAGATGATAAAAATAATCACTACTGTTGGGTAAAGAGTTTAAGTAGACTTTTATCAGCCCAAGTTAGTAAACATAAATGTAAGAGACATTTTTGTATCAGATGTTTTAACTCATTTCGAGAAATAGAATCATTAGAAAAACATACTGAATACTGCGGTAAAAATAAAGCAGTTAGGATTGATATGCCAAAAGATAAAAATGGAAATCCTTTATTTATTAAATTCGTTAATTATAAAAGAAAAATGCGAGTGCCATTTTTAGTATATGCTGACTTTGAGTGTTACCCAGAGAAAATTGATGTAGATATAAGTTGTTTAGATAATAGTAAAAGCTTTACTCAAAAGTATCAGAAACATAAACCATCTGGATTCTTTTATTATATAAAGTGTTTTGATGAGAATATATTACCATCAAACTTTGAAAAACGTGTAAGATATACTGCAAAATCCCCAGATGATGATGTTGCGCAGATATTTGTAGAATATTTAGAGAGAGATATTAGAAGAATTTATAATGAAATAATAAAACCAAGAAACAAAAAGTTCTATTACTATAAAAGAGGAAATATGTCAGAAATAGATAAGAAAGAATATGAAAATGCTAAGAAATGCCATATATGTGAGTGTGAATTAGGAGAAGATAAGGTATTAGATCATTGCCACCTTACAGGAAAGTATAGAGGAGCAGCACATAAAGATTGTAACTCGAATTTCGAGATTCCAAAGTTCATACCTATAGTATTTCATAATCTATCTGGATATGATTCACATTTATTTATTAAGAATCTTGGGAAAACAGATGGTGAAATAACACCTATAGCACAAAATGAGGAAAGGTATATTTCTTTCTCAAAAAAGATTGTAGTTGATGAATATATAGATAAAAGTGGTGAGAAAAAAATAGTAAAGAGAGAAATGAGATTCATCGATTCATTAAAATTTATGTCATCCAGTCTTGATGGGCTAGTTGATAATCTCACCAAATGTGGAAAGTGTGAGGCATGTAAACCAGGAGATTGTATAAAGAGATACATTGAAGATGGAAAGATCATTAAGTATGAAGGTATTGGTAAATGCGGGCGATGTAAGAATTGTAATTTGGCAGAAAGTAAATGTCTTTCACCATCAGATAAATACCTAACTGAAGTAAAAAAGTATTTTGAAGGCGAAGAATTAAATCTAACATTAAGAAAGGGTGTATATCCATATGATCATATTGACAGCTTTGATAAACTAAATGAAACCCAACTTCCACCAAAGGATGCATTTTTCTCAAAACTAAATGATAAAGATATAAATGAAGAAAATTACCAACACGCTAAAAATGTGTGGAAAACTTTTAATATGAAAACATTTAGGGAGTATCATGATCTATATCTCAAGCTAGATGTATTATTGTTAGCGGATGTATTTGAAAATTTTAGAGATGTTTGTATTAAAAACTATGGATTGGATCCTGCTTGGTACTACACCTCTCCCGGCCTATCTTGGGACGCTATGTTAAAGTTAACTAAAGTAAAATTGGAGTTACTAACTGACATTAACATGTTACTTATGTTTGAACAAGGTGTAAGAGGCGGTGTATCTCAGATTTCAACTAGATATGCAGAAGCAAACAATCCATATATGAAGAAATATGATCCAAACAAACCTAAAAAATATATCATTTATCTAGATGCAAACAACTTATATGGTGGCGCAATGAGTAAACCACTACCCACTCACGGTTTTGATTGGTTGCCTGAGAAAGATTATAAAAATTGGAGAAATATACCATGCATACTCGAGGTTGAATTAGAATATCCTGAACATCTTCACGATTTACATAATGATTATCCTCTGGCTCCAGAAAGACTTGTTGTTAATAAGGTGGAAAAATTAATCCCAAACTTAAAAAATAAAACAAAGTATATAGTTCATCGAGAAACCCTAAAACTTTATGAAAGTATGGGATTAAAAGTTACAAAAATTCATAGAGGTATTAAATTCAATGAGTCTGCATGGCTAAAACCCTACATTGATTTGAATACTAAACTAAGATCTCAAGCAAAAAATGATTTTGAAAAAGATTTCTTCAAGTTAATGAACAATTCTGTATTTGGTAAAACCATGGAAAATATTAGAAAAAGGGTGGACATTCGCCTAGTTACAAATAAAAAAGATGCAGAAAAATTAACAATAAAACCCAACTTTAATCATTTTACTATATTTAGTGAAGATCTAGCAGCTATCCATATGAATAAAACAAGATTAATATTTAATAAACCTGTTTACTTAGGTATGTGTATTCTAGATTTAAGTAAAGCAACAATGTACGATTTTCATTATAATTATATTAAACCTAAATATGGAGAAAAAGCAAAGCTGTTGTTTACAGATACAGACAGTCTTGTATATGTTATAGAAACAGAAGATTTTTACAAGGATATAAGTCCAGATGTTAGAAAAATGTTTGACACAAGCAATTACCCTAAAATTCACCCATCAGGTATAGAGACGGGTAAGAATAAGAAATTAATAGGAATGTTTAAAGATGAAGCTGGTGGAATGATAATTAATGAGTTTGTGGGATTGAGAGCAAAGTTATACGCTTATATTACTGAAAATGATGATGAAGTAAAGAAAGGTAAGGGAATGAAGAAAGAAGTTATAAAAAAGAAAATAAAATTTAATCATTATAAGGAATGTCTATTAACGGGGGAAAAACAATATAGAAAGATGAATGTAATTAGAAGTCATTTACATGATGTTTATTCAGAAACAATTAATAAAGTTGCACTATCTGCTGATGATGATAAGAGAATAATTTGTAAAGATAAAATAAGTACTTTAGCCTATGGACATTATAGTCTCAAAACAGAATTGGGTGGAAGTTCAGTACCATAAGGAATAACCTGTAATTCTTCCCTTACAAATCCACGTCTTGGCCCATCCAATAAATAATATAAAACCGGCTGATTGGGTGAAATCACACTTTTAGAAATATCATAAACTTTGATACTCCAAATAGGATCTGTGGCTCGCCTTTTTTCACCACCCTCTAGTTCACCAGGAGATAATAAATATCTAACTCTAACAAAAGGAGATAATCTTTCCTCATCAAGACCAACAACTCGATGATATTTTTTGGTTTCAATATCAACCTCTTTCAGTTTTATAGCTTTATCGGGCTCTTTACCGGTTATTCTCGTCGGTGTATTGTTCAAAGTTTTCAAAATATCAGGTAATCGTTTCACCCATACTCTAGATCGATCATCGCTTATCATTTCCTGTGCATATTGATGGCTAAATAATTTTTCACTTAATATTCTGTTTGCGTTTTCTACAAATGCTTGTGCTCTATGATTTCCGGCTTCACTTCTCTGTATTTTCACATTATGGTAACTCATAAGTTTGGAAACTTCACCCATAAATTCTTTTCCAGGATCAACCATTAATGTTTTAGGGTATTTTAACTTTCTGGAATATATTTTTTTAAAAGCTTCTGATATCTCTCGACTTTCTTTTGAAGTTAATGGCCCCGCATCTTTATATCTCGAGGCGATATCAACCACAACTAATGCGTATTTATATGTTTTTCTTCCAACTCTATCATGCGGTAAAAATAATAAATCTGCTTGATGAATCTGATTGGGTTTATCCTCTACCCAGTGTGGTCTAGGTATATATTTTGGAGCTGAAAGATAGATTTGCCATATTGCTTGTTTTTCTAACCATTGTTTTGCCTCATCTTCACTTACTTTTGCTTTTTGTGCTAATTTGGAGATTGCAGAATATCCTTTCCAATATCCTTCATTTGAATAATATATCCTCTCGAAGAGCGAGCCCGGCTTCGCCGTTATTTTTGATATCTTTTCGTTACTCATTTAAAGATTAACCAAAGTATCTTATAAATTACAATGGGAGAAGAAAAAATAAAATTTAGCGAATATCAAATTAAGCTTATGAAAAAAATTATCATCCAAAAAATTCAAAATATGGAATATGGTGATGAACTTTTTAATGTAATGCTTGTAATTGAGGGAGTAAGAGAAAGTTTAGTAAAACATATTGAAGAATTAGAGAATAAAAAAAATACCAATTCAGCCGCCCAAGAGGTTTAAAGATTAACCAAAGTATCTTATAAATTACAATGACGTCTGAAAAAATTAATCCAAATAGAATTCCTAGAGAGCCATTTGGTTTGAAAGCAGAATCAACATTGAATCGAATTACGCTAAATCCATCCTCAGCCAGTTCAGGAGAAACATTATACATAAATATTCCAAAACTTTCCGAGAATTTGGTGATTGTGCCCGGAAGTGTATCTCTTCTATTTGATTTAGATGTTGAGGGACATGCTAATAACACGGTTGTGAATAATGTGGGCCGTAATCTTGTAACCAGACTAAAAGTTCTTTTTGGGGGAGAAACATTGCAAGATACTCAAAGATATGATTTATTTCAAACATATCATGATTTATTCTTAACTGAAGAAGAGCGCGAAGATAGATTAAAACAAGGTATTTCTTCGTTAAATATTAGAAAACTTAGAACAAAATCTGGAGATGCAAAAACACAAGATGTAAAAGAAGTTGCCCTCGCCAATGTTCACGGTTCAAAGTACAGAATACCAATAAATCATCCTATTCTAAACGATCATGGAGTTTTTTATCCAAAAGCGTTGGAAAATCATCTAATATTTGAGATTACACTTGCCCCGATCAATAATATTCTTATTTATTCTGATACAACTAAAGCACCATCATATTCAATCAAAAACTTAGAGTTAGAATATTCTTCAATTTCTAGCGAATACTTAGCCCGCGAGGCCCAGGCGGCTTATCAAGTCGGCAAAGGATTCTTTTATGAAAATATTACTTTACACAAAACTTTTACATTTTCCATTGGCGGCGATGGCGTTATTAATCAGCATATTAATTTACCGAGAAGATCAATGACTGGAGTATTATTTTTGTTTTTATTACCCCAAGCTGCAGGAGCAAGGGATTCTGAAAATTTTTATAATCCAGGCATATCTTCAGTTGAAATTGATGTTGATGGCGTACCAAATAGAATATACTCTAGAGGAATGATTCCGTCTGATCTTTGGGAATCCGTGAAAAAAAGATTTCACCGGGATGATGGTTTGCAAATTTCATTGAAAGAAAAAGAATTTTATGCAGATAAGTTTGCTCTTTGGGTTGATATGAGAACACACCCCGATAATCACATTCATGGAGGAGGATTAGCATTAAATAATACGCATGATGGTGTAAAAATAGAAATTAAAAGAAAACAGGTTGGATCTGGTACTATAACCTGCCATATGTTTGTTGTAGCTGATGCAATGATGGAAATTATGAATTCAAGTTTGAGATCAATTAAGTACTAAAACCCTCTGGGCCCGCGATCGGGCGGAGCCCTCCCCAGCGAAGCTGGAAGCGAATTTAAAAAAATATTATGTTATGATACAAAAAAATCATGGAAGAACTACGAGAAAAAATACCATTCCATTGTATCATAACCGGCCCAACAAATTGTGGAAAAACAAAGTACCTCATCAATCAGCTAAGAGGACCATTCCGAAAAATTTTTGATTACATTGTTTTAATATGTCCAACTTATTCTAAGAATAAAACTTATCATAATTTTGCTCGAGGAGATAAACGTTTCTTTGTATTATCACCAGATGCTAGTAACATTGATGAGATTAATGAGTTATTAACTGATTGTCAAACTTTATTCTCTGGTACAAATACACTGTTAATTTTAGATGATTGCGCTGTATCTAATGATCTGAAGAAAAGATCAAACAAGTTTATAGATTTAGCATTCTCTGGAAGACATCACGGATTATCAGTTTGGGTTCTCACTCAGCAATTAACATCGATAGCAAAACCATTCCGTGAAAATGTAGCTTGTGTTGTTACTTTTCATAATCCATCACAGAAGGGTATGAAGATGTTTTTCGAAGATTATGGAGGCGATTTGGATTATGAATTAGGTAAAAAGTTTATGCATCTCCTGAAAACTGAAAAATATTCTAGACTTTGTTTATCTTTACGACACCCATTTAACTGCTATTTGGAAGTTCCGAATGGTGAATAACGATTTAAAAATAATCCATGTATTATCACAAAAGATGACAAGCGTAGAAGATTATATTGAAGAAGAAAAGACTGTAGGAAAGACCGAGGTAAAAGATAATGATGATAATGAAATTGAAATCAAACAAGAATCGCTGGCCATTCTCGCGGCTCTTGGAACCACAAAGGAATATTTGGGGGTTGAAATGAGTTTGGGTGATATAAAAAAATTATCAGAAAAAGATGTAGAAAAATATTTTAATCGATATCAAGCGGTAATGGGTAAAAAAATTAATGGCGGATTGGTTGATTCATCCCTTCAATTAGTTTCCAAACTTATTTCATATTTAGTTCCGGTTGATGATATAGAAGCTCTTTGTGTGGATTTGAAGAATGATGATTTGGTTAATCGCGAACTAACAAACATTGTAGGGCTCTTAGCATTGAAAGCAGGAAGACTGGCAGCACTTGCTAGCGGCTTATTCCAGGTTGCTAAACATGTTAAAATAGGAAAAATACAACAAGTTACAAGTACTAATACAGATGATTCTAACAAAACTGAGCAAGATGCTAGCGGTACTGATACTGTCTACTAAGCATACTATTATTTTATTTACATATCATTCCTAAGTGGTCTAAAGATTTCTTAATGATATGTAAAATAATGTCTGAAGAAGTTGTTGAACAAATTACAAGAGATCCTCCAAAAGAAGAGGAAAAAACTACAGGAAAAAAGGCAAAAGATCCTAAAAAGGTTGCGTCTGGTAAAAAATTGGCAGAATATAATAAAAAAGCAAAAGAAGCATTAGCCAGGGAAATGAAACGTGAAGAAAAAATGAAACAGGAAGAAGAGCAAAATGAAAATACATATAGTGAATCAAAATCATGGATGCCTGAGTTATCTTTTACTACTGTTTTATCTATTGTTGGAATAGGTTTTACAGCATTTGATCTTTTTATGAGATACAAAAATAGAATACCTGATTTATCTCAAATACCGCAACCTTTTCAAGCCCCACCAATAAAGGTTCATAATCCGCAAACAAATACTCAAGCGCCGCCTCTTGATCGCCCAAAAATTGGGATGATGTAATTATAAATTATTTTTTACTACATAAAACCATTTAAAAGTTTATTACTGTTGTAGTAAAAAATTATGTCAAACGAAAATAAACTTGTGAAAACTGTTACTGATTCAGCAGTCCTTATCGGATTAGCAGCTGGAGTTGGTTATGTAGCTAAAAAGATGATTAAAGAATCATTTATGAACGATCCATCCTCAAGTATTACAAATTATGCAAAATGGGTTGCTGTATTATCGGGTAGTATGTATCTAAAAACATATTTAGAGGAACAAAAGATACTTCCAAATTAACGAATATAAAATGGCATCAATAGCATTTATGATTGGAGGAGCTGTATTAAATGCAACTGCATTTGTTGGCGGTTCATATCTTGCAAAATATTTATCAGGTGATAAAACCGATGTAGAAAAAATACGACACGATAAAGCAATGGAAAAATATCAAAGAGATTATGCAGAATATCAGGAAAAAAGACAAAAACTAATGGATTGGAAAATTAAGAAAAAAGATGAAAAATATCAAGCATCAAAAAATATTTCAACTACAAATGAACAATTTGCATTATATGAACAAATGCAAGAACCTAAATTCTCTGATTATTATAGACCCAGCGATAATCAAAAGATGGGTGAAATGGTATATGTAGGTGGTGGTATGTTAGCCTTAGGTTATATGGCTAGTAAATTTTTATAAATACTTCACAGTGTACGATTTAAAGATTTCTTACTGTTGAGTAAAAAATCTAAATATGGCAGAAGGAGGATATTTACCATTAGAGGAATTACCAAAAGTAGATGATGATGATAATGATGATGAAGATAATACAATTTACCATAGTCCAAATACATCTACATCTGTTGATCAGGGTTATCTTGGCTATTCAGAATATATGGCTGAAAGAAAAAGACTTCAATGGGAAATAAAAGATGAAGAGAAAAAACCGGCAAATATTAGAGAAAGAGATGAGGAATTTGAAAGAAGGAGAGAAGCTGGGCAAAAACTAAAACGATATTTTCCAAAATACAATCCCGATGATGCAACATTTAATGTAACATTTGGAGAAGATGGTAGTTTAATCGTTAGATTTAGTAATAGGAGTAATGCTGCGCCGCATACAGTGGTTGATAAATATGGAAATCTTAAGCTTGAAGATTTACCAAAAACAATGATAAAGGCTCTAGGTGCTGATTATGAAAGCATGTTGAATAATTATAATATTTCACAGGAAGAATTGGGAATATCTAATGAAGTAAATAGAGAATTAAATAATGCATTGGAAGAATCCAATAAAGCAAATAGAGAATTAAATAATGCATTGGGAGAAGCCAATAAAGCAAATAGAGAATTAAATAATGCATTGGGAGAAGCCAATGAAAAAATTTCAGATTTAAATAGTGCATTGCAAGGCTTAGACAGCGCATCAAAAGCACATCAACAAGAAATTGCTCAATATGAAGAAAAATTAAGAAGGGTCGCTTTAGTAATTGAAAACCAAAAAGCAGAAAAAGAAAATATGGAAAGAGATGCCTCAGAAGGTAAAAGACTTTTTGATCAAACCGCTAAACAGAATATAGAATTAAAAATACAAAGAGAAAAAGTTTTGGAAGAAATAAAATTATACAAAGAAGAAATAGATAAATATAAGAAGGGGAAATCAAATGATGTAAAATTAAAACAAAGTAATGAGCGATTAAAATCCGAGATTGATAAATTAAAAGAGCAAATTAGAAATAAAATAATCTCAAACGAAGAACAAATATCAGATATCGAGAGTCGAAAAGAAGAAATACTTAAAAATTTACCATTGCGAGAGAGGTTAAAATACATCTTTAAAAAGTATGGTTTTACAGTCTTTGCTGTTCTAAGTGCAGTAGGTGTTGTTATTGGTGTTATAGTTTCTAATCTTTCTAAAGGATTATCTACTTTAGGAAAAGGTGTTGGAAATGGATTGAAAGCTCTTGGTAAGAAACTCGGTCAAATATTACCTGGAATGGTTGGAGCTATCGTGAGCTTTCTATTCAAAACAGCCGGACAGGTTATTGGATTTTTAGGTGAGAACGCTTGGCTACTGATAATGGCTGTGGTTCTATATTTTGTTGAAAGTATAAAAAAGAGAAAGTAACAAATTTAAAGATATCATGTTGAGTAGTAAAATATAATATGGATGAATACAACAGAATTTACCCTGGGTTACCTAATAATTCAGATCCTATTAATTTCAGGCTACAAAAATCGAGTGAAGTATTACAAAATCTCGAGAGAGAAATTAAACATTACGAAGAAGTAAGAAAAAAATATAATAGAGCTAGAGGAATGTTTACAAAAATAAGTGTTTGTGGTGGTATGATTTCAGTTATTCTATCTGCAAGCGGTTTAGGAACTTCTCTTACTGGTTTTGGCGCTGTTGTTGGTGTGCCTTTGGGTGTTGTAGGTGGAGTTTTTGGTGGATTATCGGTTGGATTTGGTATTGCCGCTAAAAGACTTTCTGGTAAAGTTAGTAAACACGAACAAACCGCTGCAATTGCAAAATCAAAATTAAACACTATAAATGACTTGGTTTCAAAGGCTTTGAAAGATAATGTTATATCTGATCAAGAATTTTCCATAATTTTAGCAGAGTTGGAAAAGTTTCAAAAACTAAAACTAGAAGTTCGCCAAAAATTTAGGAGAGATACAGAAAAAAACTTAAACATGTCTCAGATAAGAAGAGAAGTTCGCGCAGATCTATTAAAAGAGTTAACCACTCCCGCACATTAAAAATTTCATATGAAAGAACTGATGTAGGTTGTAATTGTTTTGCAGGTATTAGAAAAGAAATTAATTAATACTTTACATCTTATTCCAAATATAAAGACGTGAACTAACCGGAGAAACACAAAGAATAAGATGTTATTAAACGATTTCAAAACCCGGTATCCAAACGCCAATCTTGATAAATTTTCATTTGTGAATGATTCATTTGGAGGATATATTAAGTGGAAAGTTAATGGAACAACAATCATGTCTAATGATGACCCTACTGGAAAAACATGGACTGATAATCTTTCTAATAATTTGAAAACATTATTATGGCAAGATTTAGGGTTAAGTTCACCCGAAGTAGTTTCATCTTTCCCAAAGAGTTTATCAATAACAATTCGAACTTATCCTATACCAGCTATTAACTTTGATGATTTTACAACTGATGTAACAAAAATGCTTACCTTTCTGGATATATACGTTTCAAATACGAAGAAATTCACAGCAAAAATGAGAAACATATTTACATCGCAAGTTGTAACATTCAAGTTTGGCAAACAAAGTAGAAAATGGTTAAATGAACCAGATATGAATTATTGGCCACAACAACTTAACTTTGCAGTATGGTGCGCAACATCTGGTTGTGGTATAAGTCCTTTCGAGAGTCTAAATTATCCCAAAGTAGTGAATAGCTTCATTAAGTTTCATATATATTTCACAATAAGGCGGATATTGTATGAATTGAAACTGCCTTTACCAGATGAACAACCTTTTGTGATAAATAATAATCCATATAATAAAGTTGCATATCAACGATTGTGCGCTGAATTTGGGGTTAGTAATAATTCTGATTTTAGATGGAAAGGCGGTAGAAACGGGGGTTTAGGGGATATATTCCTTGATTATGGCGCGGGATATCATGGAAAAGGTGGAGGATATCAAAATGTTCATGTTGTAAGAAATTATGATCATGAAGCAGATCAATGGCCCGGTGAAGGCGGTAAATTCGCTGATGACGGTGGTAAGAAAGAAAAGGGAAATCTAATATCATTTATCCGTAATGATGACTTTGCTGATTTTAAATATGCTTGGTTTATTCCCGCAAGTGGGTATGGACTCACTAAAGCTGGGCTCGGTAGATTGAATCGATCCGCCGAAGCTTTTGTTTACTGTATATTGGGGGCACAAGTTAACACTAGAAACTCGATTTATGGTAATGGTGGCGGGGCAATCGAGACGCAACAAGAATTCTTGGCTTTATTTGAAAGTAGTGTGATTGAGAATGACATTTCTAGTTCCATACAAAGATATCAATTAGCTGTACAAGAAGCGAAATTGCGGCTTGATTTAGCTATTGCCCCAGGTTTGTGGTTGATGCCGAGTAATATGATCATAAACACAGAAAGCGTGGTTGGATATAATAACAAACTTATGAAAGCGACTGGTGATATGAAATTTGGGGTGAATAATTCGCTAAACATGGAATCAAAACCGGTTGGAATAAGTCATAACTTAGGTTCTTCAAAGGTTGTTTTACCTCATTCAATAGTTGAGACAAATCCGAAACCAAAAATCCCTCCATCGCAAAATGAAAAGTCAACCAAAGGCCAGGACGTGACTACGCAACATGAAACCAATCCACAAAGCGAGCATGAATTGCGTATATTAGCATTTATAATTATCTCTGGCGGATTAGCTTGGTATCTATTTCGGTAGATGACTGGATTTTTCAGCTTACGCGTAAGTCGTTTTTTATCACAGGTTAATTAACATAACAATTTTTTTTCAGCTTACGCGTAAGTCGTTTTTTTTTATTACGGACGGTGATTATAGAAATTACGGCGTAGCCGGTCCGAGCAAAGCTCAATTTAAAGATGAATATGGTGTAATCAAAACAAAATGTTGAGTATTACCATGTATGAGTCTGAAACAAGGATTTATTTAGATCCGCCGCTGAAAAATCTTCGGGAGATACAACTCCTTGATTGTAATATACAAACCAAAAGATTAATTAATTTCAAGGATCAGCAGATATTGTTTAATGATGAGAATCAACCACTAATAATAATTCAACCCGGTACATATTCGTTGCGTGATATTCAGTCGACCTTTCTTAATGACGCCGATAAGGCAAAGATAACAATCATTGAGACAGACACTGTTGACTATCTATATTCAAATAAGAACTTTAACATTAAAATTACGAGAGGGTTAGCGGTTGGTTTAGGTATACCCAGAGTTATAAATCCTGGTAAATTATACCCCATAAATATACAGATTAAGGAACCACTGAGACTTATGTGTAGTATAGTGGATAATAAGTCGTCATATATGAATAAAACTAAATATGGGGAACTTGTGAAACTCTCGCCATCACACCTACTTGCAAACATTCCCTCAAAGGATTATCCAACAATTCCAGTTCGAAAATATGATAGCGTTATAAACCACTTTGATTTAACTATCTTAGACACAGAATGGAAAAAACTTGATCTGATGGGTTCTCCCATAACTTTTAGTTTAAGATTTAGATAAATTTTTGTTATGTAACCATTTTTGTGTTATATAACATAATTAGTTTTAATTAATCTTCACCCCATAACTCTTTCAAAAACTTTAACTCCTCTATATCAAGACACCAATCTAAATACCTTGATGGATGCCATGCTTTAACAATTAAATCATTATGCAAGTCTTTGTAGAATTTATTTTTATGGTTTATTTTTTCTTGATTTAAGTATATAATAAAATCCAGTTCTTTAACAAAAAACTTTTCATCGAAATTATTAATATTACATTGCTTATTATAATAAGCATCTCCACCCATATAATATTCAAAACAATCATCATAATATTGATCAAAACAATGATAATATGGCCCATAATCGCCTCCAACACAATCTTTTAACCTTGTACTAGCACAATTTAATGCTGATTTTACAAAATTATCAACATCCATTCCATCAATATCAAAATTTATACCAGATTTAAAATTAATCCACCGGCCGTCATAAAAAATAATATCATAATCTTCTTCATAATAATTAGAATAAGTAATTTCAAATTTAATAAACTTATTATCATATTTATCAAGATAGCCATAAGGATTTTCATCTTCATCTTCAACATAATGATAATAATCAATAAACTCACGATTTTCTGATATGTTTTTTAACAAATCTTCTTTAATTGACACTATAAAATCGCAAAAATTCATTTTTTCATCATTAGAGTATCTTTCAAAAATTTTAGTTCTCACCATCTTTTAATAATTTATTTTATATCTTTAAACTATTATTAAAATCAATTTTTTTTACATTTAGCAACATTCTTTACACTGTCTTTTTTGTTTATTATGTTCACATATTCCTTTTCCTTTACACTCTTTACATACATACTTTTGTAATTTGTGTTCACATATTTGTGAGCCTTTACATTCTTTACAGTATGACTTAATTTTATTGTGTTCACATATTTGTGTTCCTCCACACTCTCTACAGAAATATTTACACTTTCCATGAATACAAATATAAACACAATTATTGATAGTATCTTTTGGCATTAATTTAATAATCTCCTCATCTGGAAATTTTTTTAACGCATTAATAAAATCTACTTTTCTCATTCTAGATCGTCCTTTAATTTTCAACTCTTTAGCAATTTTTTTCAGTTGTATAAATTTCAATTCATTAAGTTTGGGTTGGGAAGTTTCGAGAAGGGGAATATTAATCTCTGGCACTGGTTCATCAATAATGTTTATTTGTGACTGAATTGGGTTATTATTTCTGGGGTTTGAGATAGGCATTCGCTCACTATCACGTTGTTTCAATTGTGTTACATTTAATTCTTTTAAATTCTCCATTTATACTCTCATAATTTATTCTTTAAACCAATATTAAAAATCATATTTTCAATTTTTTTTATTTTGCGGATACTTATGCAGGGTGGGCTTGTATAGGGATGGCGAATTCTCCACACCCACTTTCCTCAAACTTTGTAAAAACTTTGCAAAACTTATTCTGGATGTTGTAAAAGGTAGGGTGTAGTATAAGGTTTGGTGGGGTTTGGCATCGGTTTTGTATCGGCTTGGTATCGGCTTGGTATCAGCTTGGTATCGGCTTGGTAAAATCTCTGTTCAATTTTCCGGTTAATTTTCCTGATTAATCCTTGTTTAATATTTTTACACAGGTTTGGCTGAAAATTAATCGGGTGTGCTGGAACCCCCCAATACCTACTCTCTTAAGTTATAAATTTGAGAATGGGACATAATGTAAAATTTAAATACCTTTCTGCCAGACTAAAATCTCTGGAAAATGTAGTATCAAAGATATGGTGTACTCCTGCAAAATTGCAAAAAATATAGTACTTACCATATTATTGTGATTAGTATTCAATATCAATATCATGTGACTTACAGTTACGGACACTGTAGCGACAACAACCATCAGTAGGTCCTTGGTTGGGAACAAGCTGCACAATCATTGGCAACATGGACATACCTAATAAAAGCCTCATGTAGCAATAAGAATACAGATGCAAGATGGAGTCTCACAGGGTCTAAGGTAAGAATTAAAATTGATGTCAGACTGTCACAGCCTTAATTATTTTCCACATTGGAAAAGGAGGGTTTTGTAAATAAGTAGTTTATGACAGTTATTTAAAATCCAATCCAACAGTCATCCCAGACCAAAAAAGGATCATTGCGCTGTACATAGTTATATAACTGAAATAGCATTTACCTGTAACTGCATGCAGAAACCCATAAGACTTGAAACACGTAACTGCCTTTGACTGTCTTCAAACACAGCTTGTCCATATTCAATCTACCAAGAACCATACTTGGAAAACAAGAGAAACCCAATGAAGCGATCAGTGCCAACAAGCTCAAAGACTCAGGCTAGCAGTCTCCAAATTATGGCACTTGGGAAACATTGGATTTAGACAAGCTGTGAACATGATTTACACCTTTCATGTCTTCTGGGTTTCTGCTGCATGTCATGGTCTTACCTAAATCTTTGAAAAACCTTGTTAATTTCTTTGCTGTCTAGGAGAGGAAAACACATCTGATTACTGTTTCCCTTTCTTTTAACCCTTTCACTTCCAAAAGTGATAAATAAGAAATTTTTCCAAATGATTTCCAAACATTATTAAGCAGACAAATGAAAGGAATTTTTCAAAAATATCAACTTTGTTATACTATTGTAGATCACAGCGACCAGTGCCTCAAACAGATGAAACAGGAGAATTGAAGAACCAAAATAATACGAAGAAAATGGCACTGGAATCAGGTCTTATAAAGAAACTAATAAGTTAACATACCATACATCAGTACCATAGAAGGTACCTCCAGGGAATGTGGCTTATTGATTTTGCTGAATGTAGCATTCTAGGTTTACTGTATCTACTGTAAATTCAGAATTTTTTTAACCTCATTTTTGCTACTAGAATTCCTAAGCTCCAAAAATTTAAATTACCATATAAACCTACAGGTGAGCTGGCTAGGATGCCAACCACAGTATATGTATTGTAAACTGGTGCAGAAAGATACAGACTAAGTAAGGTGGCAAACATACAAAAAAACTGTATCTAAAATAAGGGTGGCTTTACTTACCTGTTGTATGTCTAATTTGTATTTTGCAGCCACAGAAGCCCTTGATTGAGGTGATATGGATACTACGATAATTCTGTGCCCTTCTGTTTTTCCTTGCTGTTCAATAAAAAAAAATTAAAGCAGTTACTGACCCATGAAAAGAGGAAGAGAACATTGAGATTTTGGCAAAATCAAACTTGGGTCATTTTTATTTTTATTTTTTGGTATAATTTTACTAACGAATTGGTCATCTAGGTAATGAAGGAAGGAAGGTTTCCTGTTAGATTCATCATAAACAGCTACCCTACATACAATACATATACATGTTTTAGGTTAAAATAAAATTCAGGTCAAAATGGTTCCAAACTAGTTTGGGCTATAAACAGATGAAACAAAAAAACGTCATATAGCTCATAGGGACTCCAATCTCACCTCATGGAGTTTTGTATTGTTTTCTAGTATTTTGTACAATTCTTCTTGACTCTGTTGGGTTATGAGCACACTTTCTGCTGATGTGATACAGCCACTAAAGTTGACAACAAGAAAAAACATGTATCAAATAGAATCAGAAAAAAGCTCATGAGCTGTGGTAGTGGAAATGAAATTTAAAGTAACCTACCTGCAAGCTAGGCAGTCATTAAGTGTAATCTGTGCCCTTTGGAGTTTGGTTTTCTGACCACGCTGCAAAAAGTAGCATGAACACTTCAAAAGAGATATACTGTGAAACATATATTACATTGACTCTAAATAAGACTGACACCCTTTATTAAGTGGACACTTAGACTCGCCACAAAATTAGTACCTAATATTTACTGTTAAAACAGACTCCTATTCAGCAGATTTGGTCATTAAATTAAATTACATTTTGGTAATTTCTGTTGTTAAAAACCTGTGTACAGGGGATGCTGGACTAAATGTACACTGAAGTCTCAGATCATGCCCATAAAAAAGTCACATTTAACTGCAAAGTCCATGTGGTCGCAAGGTTCACCCAGCCGCAAGGAAATAATACAATAGCAAAATTAAAAAAGGGTGAGTCTCAAATAAGCGCTCAGTCTCAAGGTCCAAAAATTTAATCAGCATCACGGATGGTTATTTGAATAAATACGGTGACCTAACTAAATACTCAGGGTCCTGTAAGGAGTTGAGGGTGTCAAGAGTACAGCAAAGTAAGTGTTACCTCGGACAGCTGAACATAGCTACCATCATCTTCAATCTTGATTTTAGCCAAGTGCTATGTAATAGAGTTAAAAACCAGAAAAAGAAATAAATATTGGCAGTGAGTAAGTGATGTTGACATTTCAATTTAAAATCAATCACTGGCCTTACTGTTATAAGGCCTCCATCAAATCTAAATAAAGATTATTGGACTGTCAGTGTTGCTAAAAACCTGAAAGTTAGTTAAGTTTATCTTTACCCCCAAAAAAAAACCCTCAAAGGAAATGAGCTTCAAAACTTCAACTTTAAAATCCTTGACCCTATGGTGCTCTGCTTTCTAGTTATTACAAGTTTTATCAGCTAGGTTTCCATATCATTCCATACTTCTTTATAGTGGCATGCTGTAGCCATGCCATTTCATTTTTCAAAAACACAACATGTTTGCAACTGTATTACTCCAAACAACTCAGCTACAGCATGCACAATGAAGTAATGGGTGATACAGAAATCTGGCTGTTTAACCTCAAAGTAGGGAAAGTCCTTTTTATCAGATTAAAATAAGGCCTTACAAAATTAATAGGGCGAGTACCTGAGAATAGTGTGATTGTATTGCTCAATCAAAAGAATAGTATATCAGATTTAGGAACTCTATTCTCCAATTTACCAGCCAATTTTTCTCTGATTCTTCTGATTAAAGGTACTATTCTCCAATTTACCACCAAATCATTCCCCAATTCTATGATTCTTCCAATTCTACAATTCCAAGAGATTATCCTATTGAGAGGTAAAGCATTCTCTGATTTATTGTAGAGTTGTACAGAATTGGGAGAGGCAAAGAATCAGAAGAGTCATAGAGTTGGAAGAGTCATAAAATCAGAAGAGACGTAGCATCATAAGAGATGGGCAATCAAAGAATTGGAAGTGTCGGAAGAGATGAGGAAACGAGAAAGTCGTAGATTCAGAAGAGAAGTATAATCAAAGAATAGAAAGGTCGGAAGAGGCGTATGTCAGCATTGATATTTTACTTTTCTTCCCATTTAGCCATAATCGCACTTTTCTGGAGTGTCTAGTTCTGACCTCATCTCTCTCTTCAGTTAATGTATGCTGTCAATTATTTTCATTTTTTTTTTTTTAAATGAATAGGAAAATGCACTTTAGTGCGTTTATGCATAAGGTTTTTATTGCAGTATTCCGGTTCTTTATCACACAGTATTACAAGGGATTTTAAGGAAAGTTTACAAGAGGAATACAATGTCTATTAAACGGCTGCATTTCCATATCGCCCCACACTTCATTACATGTGCAGTAGCTGAGTTATATTAGGTAACGCCCGTGCAAACAATTCTTGTTGTTAAAGAACGAAACAGCGCAGGCACATAATGCATAACGAAGAAATGGGTGGTATGGAAATCTGCCTGTATAAAGTACTTTGGCTCATCATATAATAGCTGGTTTGGTAAAAGGAGCTAAAGTTCACCTTTCCTGGCTTTTTCTCTATCTTCACAGGCTTGATGCATTCCTAAAGATACAAGAATACGATAAATGGTTAAATAAATCCTGTTATTCTTTCTTTCGATATTTCATCTCCTGCTTGCCTGTGAAGGCGTGATGAAATCGTCCAAATCTGTAAGTTGCAATGCTCCGCTAAACCCGGCCGCCATTTTGTTTTGTGGTATTGCACCGCTGATCGATAATCTGGGATTGCTCAGTACACATCATAAGTACACCCTGTAGGGAGGAGAGGGGAGGGCTGCGACAAGTGCTTTGCTGAAATTACAGTCGAAAAAAAAGGAACTCAGAGAGGGAGAGACCGTCTGTAGTCCAGTTATTCTTTAGTAGCATGCGAAACAAAGACGTTTGCAGGTAAGCTATAAAAAATAAGGCTATTTCCATAACATGTTTCGTTTTCCATCGCCGACCGACCATTTCTATTGGAAAAGCAAAAATTCTGTAGTTTCTGTTTTGAATATAAACGTGTGACCAAGACTTTCCTTTGGATACAAATATAAATGATAGGAAAGCAACAACATAAATGTAACCAGGCCTTCATGCTCCAGGCTTTTCCTTAAGTTTGACTTAGCTTCCCTGCGTCAACTCACTCATTCCATATTCCTTTTTTCGTTAGCCTCTACCCTCAAGAACCCAGCGTCTTATTAAGCACCTATCAATGTCAAGGTGAAGAGTGGGAAGACCGCGCAAACGTGGGGCATTTCAACTTAAGGCATACTTTCGGGTCAATTACCCCACCCCAGAGACATCATATTTGGTCAACTCCCCACCGCCTACCCCCCAATTAAGATTAGACGTCAAATATGTTGCGTTGAAAGAAGCAAGATACCGACATTTTGAGAAACTCGGATCTGTCTTTGAAAGGCTGTCTGTATAGTTACCAGGTAAACCAGTTTTGTTATAAAGTCCCCACCCGTCTAGACTTGGCGATAATCAATAGTCCCCACTTCGAAGCTTAGTGCTTTATGCAAATCCCCCGGGGAGAATATCCGGGTTTTTTTTATTACACGTGATAAAAAAATTAATAAACTTATACTACTACACGAGAAGTTTCTGTAATTTGATTGGCTAAGAGCAGTGGTATTTCTGCTTTAATTTGAAATACCTACATGTGAAAATTACAAACCCTTTGCAAGTAGCAGTATAAACAAATAATAGCATGACCTGTAAGTGATATTTGCATAAATACTACTCGAGATATTTCAAAATTGCCACAAATTTCACTCGCCTAACGGCTCTTGAAATTACGTACAATTTTGAAATATCCCTCGTGGTATTTATACCAAATATCACTACAAACCATGCCATTACCTATACTAATAATTTCAGCTGATTTGAGTTTGAATTTGTTTGATAAAAACGTTTCTGACATTTCCGTTTCCACGCACCAATTTTCAATCAATATGGAACTAATGATGGCGATGATGATGATTATTATTATATTACTATTAATGTAGTTTGTAGCTTGTTCGTTTTAGTATTTTGCTATTGTAAAGAGAAGTTGCAAATGGGGATCACCATGGTCAGTGACACGAGTAAGGCCTTAGTCAACAGAGAGGAGTGAAGGAGGCATGGCAGGGGCCGCAAACGGCAATAAAAAGACAAAGCCTTCAAAGAACAACGGAGTTTGCGAAGTAAGTACTTCCCACTCACACCACTCCCCCTCAAACCCTCACCAATCACCCACCCAACTCCCATTTCAACTCTTCCCCCCCACCCCCCCCCCCAAAAAAAGCCTTTTTCACCAAAACAAGAGGAAAAAATACCTGCATTTCAGTAAATTTATTTAATTTTACTACTTATGGTTACAGAAAAGAACGCAATGATTCACTAGGAAACGATTTTCACTTCACAGCAAGCAGGTCTCGACAGGGTTTTTTAGTTTGATGCCTGCACTTTTTTCTAAAGAGCGTGGAAGTCGCTTCATTTTGTAGCCTTTTTCTGTGATAGGTTGATCTTGTCTCCAAGGCTGAGCGCCATTCCCTAAAAACCAACAGAAAAAAGTATCAAGATTTTTAGTCAAATAAACTCAGGTACCAGTAGGAGCCCACTTCAACGAGTAAAAAAATTACCACAACCACGAGTAAGAAATTCATAGACTAGCTATTATTAGATTCAAGGTTCCCGTATCAAGCTCTTGAATCTCAACTGATTGCTATAGTAGTTTGAACAACTAGTTTTATACAAACATTTTTTGACATGTCTGTATTTGTGGCCCCAGTAGAGGACTAGAAAGTGACAACTCTGCTAACAAGGAGACAATTCTGAAAATTAAACTTCTAAAAACACATCGTCTGACTCAACCTTTGACTCTAGGAGTGAAATAATAAGAATTCAGAAACACATTCATGACTCAACGTTTTACTCTGGAGTGGAAAGTTTAAGGTTAAAACCACATTGTGTTACTCAAGGTTTGACTCTTGGTGTGATAGGGTTTAGGCCGAGCACCACGTAGTTTGACACAAGATTTGATAAAAGGGTTAGAAGTCAGAAATACTTCGTAAGACTATGACGTCACCATCTACTCCTAAAACACCACGTGACTTGCTCAAAAATCCAATCCACATCAACTCACCTGACTCTTAGCTCGGATGCGCACGTGACCTGTGACCGACGCTCCTGGTTGGTCGTTTGGCCTTTCGATTGACAGATTAGCGAGAGCGTCTTCTCCAAATATGCTACGCGCATAAAGATTGGCAGCCATGAAACCACACTCACCAGCAAGCGCCTGTAAAGAAAAAATAACCAAGGGAAAAAGACAAATCCTTGCATCAATACTGGAAAAAAGATACCGGTTGTCATATAACCATTGCCAGAACGAGAAGAAAATGCTTAAGGTATCAGTAAGGGGAAAATTTCCCATTTTGAATAATTTTAATTTTTTAAACGGTTGGATAAATCTTAAGGTTATCTTTAAAATTAAAAAACTCCACGAAAAAATATTATATCTGTCACTAGTTATTGCGCGATAAAGATTTCTTGCACATTAATTACTTAATTGAGAGTTGACAAGTTCTGTCAAATGAATTAATTATCGAGGCACGGTGTCACATGACATCAATAACATGCTGAGTTTGACCCTAGTTTGACACGCGATTTCGCGCGCCATAATCAGTGCATGGATGTCTTCGAGGAAGAAAAAGCGATCTTGTCCGTTTTCATCGGCTAAAGGAAGGCCAAAGATGGCAAAAACACTTTTGACAAAAAGTGGGCCGCTAAATTAGCGGAAAGCGACAAAGGGTCTTATTACAACCAAAAAAAATTGCTGGATGAACTCGATCGCGATAACGATGCCAGCGAGCAAGCCGAAATGAGCACAAGTCGCCGAAAAATACAGTTGCAAGAAACTGTCGCACATAAAAATCGGTTTATTCACAGGAAAATAATTTACCGCGCGCCGTCGCGGGAAATTTGTACCTGTTCCATGTTAACTGTCACACTCCTATTGTTATATAGAAAGTTGATT
Source organism: Ricordea florida (assembly GCA_949710005.1). Lineage (NCBI taxonomy): Eukaryota > Metazoa > Cnidaria > Anthozoa > Corallimorpharia > Ricordeidae > Ricordea > Ricordea florida. The sequence continues at coordinate 28,369,353 of OX453280.1, read as the reverse complement.
CCTCTGCGGTTTCTCCCTTGGTAAGATAATCTCATAACACTTGGATGCCGTCGAATTTTAGTTTTTCTCGGTTTCTCGAAAGTAAAAAATAGGCGAGTTGTACGTGCATTTCGAGTTCCAAGTCGTCAGCCCCTGGACCAAATTGGCTGAAATTCGGAGAGCATGTTGTCAGAACGTTTGCCGACAGAACCGTGTCTGCGAATTCTGATTATTCTTCTCATTAAAAAGTTATGCCTTTCTTTCGCGGGCACTTCTTTTTTTTCCCTTGTCAAACTTTATCCTCTTGTGAAAAAATAACAAACGCATGTGCCAAAAATCTGAGACAAGGTTTTTGAGGTCAATGTGTGAAGAAACGGATGCCATGTTAATAGTTTTCTGAGACCTAAATTTAGAAGGGGTATACCTTGATTTATGGGTTCCTGAAGCTTTGTAAACATATTCACATTTTCGAAAAACGGTATATTTTTTTACCGTTTAAACAGATCGGATCATAATCTGTAGTTACTAAGCTTCCAAAAACATAAGGTTTATATGGGTTTTTGTTAAAACCAATAAAGCTAGAGCGGACCGCTCGCGGATGGTCAAATGGGTTATACTGATACCGCAGATGGAACAATTGGCAAAGTGAGTTGTTTCACTTTAAGTTTTGAACAAACTGTATGCAGACTAAGTCACAACGGCCTTGTTGGTATCAAAAGATGGAGGGAAGAAGGGTGGCCATATTGATGTATCAAGGTGGGAGGGCATAGTCATGTAATGCAAAAGGGTGGAGACCATGTCGGTGTATAAAGGCAGGGGGTGAGTGGTCATGTTGGTATATGAAAGCAGTGGTACGGTGATAGTACTATGGGGCGTGGCTTGTTGGTTGAAAAGAGCTACTTCACTGGGTGTTGAGTTGATTGATCACACAAATACTTGTTTGTGTTCCAAACCAACAACAAGGCCCCTTATCACATAGGTGAATAAATTGTATTCTCTTAGGCTACTATCACCCGGTAATTCACCCTAACACGACAGCAGATTGTTATTATTTCTAACCTGGTCTGGAGTCAGACATTTCATATTTGTGGAGGCGATCAAGTGATCAAGATATTCACGTAAGTCGGTGATGTTTGTGTTCACTGTCACCTGAAAGAAAAAGATAGAAGCATTAGGTGAAATTCTGGTTGAAGAAAGTTTTCGCAAGAACATACTTAAACACGTGCAATTTTGCCAATAATTACCGCGTGAAAATGCAATAATCCCATACTTCTTTGACATGCATGACGTGATCTACAGCCTGGAGTAGGCCTTGTAGTTGAATGCAATTTTCTTGAAATCGATTATGGAAATTGTATGCAATATTGTGCTAACATTCTATGCAGGAATCGACATACCATGCATTTCAGTAATTTTATGCGATATGCATTGCAAAGGTATAGACAAGTGCAATCTCGGCATTGCAATATTGAAAGTCCAGGTCTTCGAATCTGGCAACTTCCTGCAATACTATTTGCAATCCAGCAGCTGCAGGAGTCAACAAAAAGTAACAATAATTGCACAATTATTGTACACGCACCTTTGCTTAAAACAATTAAGAAAAGAACACAAGCAGCAATTGCACACAATGCTACTCAATCCTAGGTGCATCGGTGCGGGTAGACGATGCTATACGAGGGTTGCAATTGCATGCGTCTGAGCAACACTGTGCTGGTCGCTGCACAGTGTACCTGCATTAAATATGCCGGCTCAAACCTTATTTTCCCACTCGAATTCTGCCCACATTTGTCTAAACTCGGAATCAGTGCAGGTCGCAGGTACAATGTAGTCCATGATGTCGATATGAATGTCGTTTAGCACAACGCAGTTGCGTTCACCCGGACCACCAGAAATGTCATATACTGTTGAAAAAAAAAGTCCATAGGGCTTAAGTACTGTTCGGTAGCTTTCCATAGAAGGGTCATACTGCATGGTTTGAAACACAGATGACAAATTTATAACCATACTGTTCAGTAACATAAACAGTTTCACGTTGCTTCATCTTCAAGTTAGACACTGGCATGTGTTTTGCTGATAAAGCTTTAAAATGATTGCAGTTGACATTTGAAATGAAATCTTAATCTTGCAGTTTCTTGAATAAAAATGAATAAGCACTGTGCAGTTGCTTACCAATATTTCCAAATATAATTCCATTCTCTGTCGAGGAGACTTTGACATTCGCCTATAAAAATGGATTTATTATCAGCTGTGTACACAAAAAGAAATATCCTTTATTTTTTTCTCACGCATCTGGGCCGGCCGGAATCCTAAATACTAGAATTTGATTGGCTAATAACGCGCGCGTGACCGGTCCAGCTTTTTAAATATCCGGCCGGATTTTTTCCCCACAGTAGCAATTTCCTATGTCATTTCTTACTTTAGAAAGAAGACATCCAAAAAAATAAATAAGTTTATTTACCAGGATAGGTCGGTCCATATAGGAAAAAAATTGTGCCCTTGGTCTTGAGTACGCTCTGGCCATATGCAATTCTAAATTCGCGAGCAATTCTAAATTCTTCTGAAAAATCTATCAGCGACTTCAAATTCATATATAGGCGGCTTCAAATTCATCTATAAGCAACTTCGATTTAAATTTGGCGCCATATAAAGTTCTATCGCTGACATAGTGTACCTTGATGTTGGAGAAGTCATTTGGGCCCAGAAGAATTGGCTGAGGCTTCTCAACAAGCTTCAAGTCTCCTAATATGGAAAACAAATCAAACATAACGTCTTTTTCAGGGTGATCATCAGGCATCGGAGATCACAGAGATCTACGGCTACGACAAAGAATTCTCCCGTCAAATTTAAATGGCCTGAGCTAGTTTTAAATTCAGATATGGAGCGCTTTCAGAATATTCTCCTGTTACTTTACACAATTCTCCTGCTGCTACAATTCTTATTGAAAACCCTGCTTTTTTATGGCTGGCCTGCTCCATGAAGAAAACGGCTCCCAGAGCTGTCCCCATTTTCCTCAAATACTTGCTTCTGACCAACTTTGAGGGTCAAGACGGCTGGATACTGGGCGAGGTCGTTTTACTTCTCTGTTACCAAGAGGCAATGGAGGACCATAATACGCAAAAAAACAGGTTATTCAAAGGATTTATCGTACGCTGAAAAAGGAACGCCTTTACTTATGGCAACTTACGGGAAATCCAAGTGGACAAGATAGCTCCATCTAGCTCGCTTTGGTAGCCAATGGTAGGAAAGGATTTGGTATATCTTTTGCACTCAGGTGCCAATCATAGGACAGGATTTGGTTTATCTAGTACACTCAGGTAGCCAATCGAAGGGAATTATTTGGCTACCAAATAATGTACTCTTGTGCTTTTGGATAGCAAATCAAAGGGCAAAATTTGGTCCATCTTGTATCATTTTGCAACGTTATTCTTACCGAGTGTGGCCAATTGCGGCGCTACAATCTGCAACGAACTCAAAAGCAAATATAGTCCCGTCAAGCATAACAGTTTGTAAAAAAAAAACACGTCTTACCGAGTGTGGCCAGCTCTAGCGTGACATTCTGTAACGTGTCCGAAGTTTGGTTGACAATCAGCAAGTCCAACACGATGTCGTACTGATTCACGTTCACGTACGCCTCGGCATAGACTGGGTCCGAGAAACCAGTTAGTTGGGCAACCTGTAAAAAAGGGGGTAACGTGAATTCATTACTAGCCCCAATTACACTACCATTGCGCGCACACACACCTTCACGCGCGCACACAAACCGTCACGCGTGCGCACACATACCTTTACGCACACACGTACACACACACCTTCGTGCGCGCAAACAAAATTTCATGTGAAAACATCCACCTTTATGCGCATACATACAATCACGTACACAATCACAATCACGCGCACACATATCCCTTTAATTGCGCACGCACAACTTCACGTGGGAAAACACCTTTACGCATACACACACCCACCTTCACGCACACATTTCCCACCCAAACGTGTACATGCGCATACCCTCACGCACACACCTTCACGCGCTCTTATCTACGCACCTTGTTCAGCTTAGAGCCCACCAGATCATCTTCTTTCTTGCTTCCAGTGGAGCCAACCGCTTGAGACAATGCTAAAGCAAACTGATCCTACAAAAGCAACAGAAACTTGGCTCACTAAGATAAGAAGAGCAATTCTCTACACCAACCTTCAAACAAAAGCTTCTTAGTTGGTTTCATAACAAATGAATTCGGGGATGAATGGGGTAACGTAATAATATTAAAAGCTGACATTGCGTGACTGCCTAGGTCTCCAATTGTTGTGTGACTGCTTATGTATCCAAGTATAGCGTGACCGCGCTACAGAATGATATTTATTCTTACCTCTGATACTCCAAACTCAGATTTTGCTAACAGCTGTATGAATGGAATCGGGTCGTCAACTTGGATCGTCAGTGCTTTTTCAACGTCAGACTGGTAATGATAATAATAAAAGGGTTAACATATCCGTTAACTAGATTTAGTAGAGAACAAATAGCAAAAAAAACAAACAAACAAACAAGCCAACAAACAAACAGAGCGAGGGTCACGACCGTCCCCTCCCCTTGAAATTTGAATTGTTGGTTATTCTGCCACCTTCGGAAAATATTCGAAAGTAACGAATATTGCCGATGACCCTCTTCGTCATTCAAAAAGTATTTCAAAGCCTTTATGTTGGTATTGGTTTTGCATTACTGCGATATATGACTGGCAAATCAGCAAATGTATATTGAGGCTCTCAAATAGTCAAACACGGCCATTCATCATATGCATCATGGTATGCATCAGACAACGTTTGGCTGCATGATTGTTTTCTCACGCTGGACTAAACATCATATTTTTTATCGTATCTTAGACTTATAAAGAGCTAGAAATTAAACTCTATCATAAACTGCTATCCCATTATAAAACCCGCTACAAAACCCATCCCAAGGCGGAGGCAATACTTCTAAATGACCCATCTATGATGGTACAAGTCCCGAGATTCTTTTCAGTAGAACGTCATACAAAAGTCTATCTATAATAATTAAGATTTCCTTAATGTAATTCTATTCATAATTTTCCTTTCATTGTTATTCATCTGTCGCAGTGGGTGCATCTGTCATTGCCAGATTAGCCAATAAGCAATTGTATCACTGCATTTCGCGCCAATTTGTCAACCAATCAGAAGTAAAATACCCAGCTCGCGCGCGTTTATGTATCCGCTTTTTTAAAGTTCTAATTGATTAGTTGGCCTGCGATCCTCTGTTATGATTGGCTGTAGCAGTTACGTTAAAATGGGTCTACTCCACCTGAACTCACAAATCTGAATCGCTTCTAACATGAGCAGTTGGCAGTGTCAAACATATGTTACGCGTCTGAAATTGTGATTAGAGACACTTAGCACCAGGCTTTCCGGAAAAACCGTCAAACGGTTTTACATCAGCCGTGAAAGCGAATAACGCGGTGCTAAGTGTCTATTGTCTTTTCAGGTTGGAAATTTATATCTCGAAACGTAGCAAATCTACTTCACCTTTGTTTGCTTCTCGTCTTCTCCCCTCTTGCTGGCATCCAACATGGCGGACAGAGAATTACGGCACTCCACAGTGAAAATGCTTTTCATCAGCGGTACACGCTCAGCTACAACGCGGACACAAAGGGAAATACGGTCCACGTCATCATCTGTAATAACCTACGGAGAAAACGAGAAGTGTTCAATTCACTGAGGCTTTACCCTCCTAACATAAGTGGCTGACTAAAGAATATTGTGATCGTTTACAGCCACTAATTAGTTGGTTAATAATATACATGCAAACATTTCAGCATGCTCATTGGCTGAGAGCACGTCAATTAATCCCAAACAGTGCAGAAAATTGAAATTGAGTGCAAAAAGTTGAATTGAGTGCAGAAACTTGAAATCAAATTTTTGCATGTATATTATTAACAAGTAATCGTAAATTTTTCTAAGACTACAAATTGCAATCGCCCTACGGGCTCGTGCAATTTGGTTAGCCTTTGAAAAATTTACTCGTGCTGATTTATCCCAAATTGCACTCGAAATCATGTGATTACCTATACAAATCGTTATTCAGCGGGTACAGAACAGTACGGAACAGTTTTCAATCCACTGTCGAAAGCCATTCACCCACTGCTTTGGCTATTACCTTCCTAAAATGGGTGGCTGGCTGAAAAATATCAAACAGTTTTGTTGTGGTTGCCTTGAGTCCCTAATAGTAGCTCTATCCATTGGGTAAATCGTCATTCATTGGGTACAACAGTTTCCAGTTCAGGCTTAGAATCACAAATGAGCAGCTCCCAGTTGGCTTGATAGCTCAGTTGGTTAGAGCATTACACCAGTATCGCAACCTCATGAGTTTTTATCCCGTTCAAGCCTGAATGTTTTCAGGTCTTAACTTCACAACTGCTTTGAGTTGTGTTCATAGCAGCAACGATCTTTCACTTATTTAATATAGCTTCTAAGGCTCAATTAAGGATGCATAAGAACACAATTCATAACAAAACAACAACAAAACGGAGAAAAGTTTGCACAATCCTACACTTTTCATACTTTAAAATACTCGTTCGTGATTTTTGCACATGCAGCGAACCTATTCGTTTTCGGACGCCTGTTCATTCACTAACTCTTACAGTGTGTGTCTGACGACATAGTGAGCAGACTACTATACAGTGCACTACCCAAACAGAATTATTGTCCGAAACGTCTGCTGAGTGGAACAGCAAAAAAATGGAATTTAGTGAAGAGATTCTGGATTTGAATAGTTGTACAAACCTTCTTTGGTAATCCTGACTTTCCAAGATGCAAAATACTGGCCATAATGAGCATACAGTTAGCACAAAAAACCTGCCAATACAAGAAAAAGGGATTTAAACAGGATTTCACTACAATCTCCTGGAATCGCTGTGTAACGCCAACTACTCATACTCAACTGTCGACAGAAGGGCGTTGCCTCCGGAGAGCGAAGCTTTCCTAACGAGGCACGAGATATTTATCCTCAGTTAGGTGCTTCTGTTGATGCGTACGCAGTCACTGATGTATGCAGTTCCCAAAAGCATGCGCTATACATTCCGTGATTATACGGCCAATTATGAAAGAGGAAAAGATGTGGCGAATCCCGAATTCTGACCTTGCCCGCTCGGGATTTGCCGCGTTGTCCCACGAAACAAAACAAAACAAAATGGCCATATAATAAGTCCTTTAGTTACCAAGCTTGTTAGGTCAAGATGGCTGGGTCTTTTTTGAGTCTTTATTGACCTTGATCAAGTCTCGGTCAATAAAAACGAAAAAGAGAACTTGGTCAATATGCAGCCATCTTGACCTCAAGCTCGGTCATAAGACTAGCCGACAAGACGAACAATAACCACCAAAAAACAGCTCTTCTCAGAGCTACCCTAGTTCTTTTCAAAACTATCAAATCTATAAAAGTCAATGACCAACAACTAGTGTCCTTTTCGTGTGTTGTTTAAACTGTAAGTTCTTCTCAAATTGTGATCTTAAGATTTTGTTGCGCGAAAATACTTGGTTTTAAGACGCACCCCAATTTTAGCACTTACTGGCCGCCCAAAGACAGATTTTTCTTGAAAAAAAAAAAACCGTGCGTCTTATAACCGAATAAATACGGTATATTGTGAACGCAACAAGAACGATCATCTGAATGTATAATATGAAATCAAAGTCTAACCACAATCCATAAACGTACGTTCTGTCTTTCCTGTTCACTTTCCAATTCCAGGTAGCGAAGCGCTAGTTTCGTCAAAGTACAAGATATGGCAGCACCAACGAAAAACTCTCCATCCAAGAGATATTGCCGCAGTGCAGGCCTAAAAATGGTCAAAACTGGCGTTTTAAGTGATTCCTTTCCGAAACTACAGAAGAGTTAGAGCATTCGTAGTCTCCTTCGCTACCGTTTTTGGGATGTCACGCAACGCTTGTTTGGAGTGCGTTGTGAGACACCACAAAAACGACCGCCGAGAAGAGCAGGTCAATTAATCCCAAACAATGCAGGAAGTTGAAATTGAGTGCAGACATTTGAAATGACATTTTTTTCATATATTATGTTACGAAGTAACCAAATGATTTCGAGTGTAATTTTGTATAAATAAGCCACCACATTTTTCAGACAACGAGTTGCACTCGCCCATGCAATTTTTTTAGCCTTTGAAAAAGTTAGTTGTTCTCATTTATTCCAAACTGCACTCGTAATCATTTGATTACCTGTACAAATAACCCCGGGTATTGTAAGATCTATCACAACTATTCTTTACCTCTTTTCTTCGTCTTTCTTGGCCAGAGACATCACCCCTGGTGTACTGAGAGCACTCTGAGTAGCATACGTTCCATCTGCCGTCACTAAACGCTGTCCCCCTCCCCCTAAAGTGGGAGTCTGCTCCGAACCTGCACATCAAACACAATAACAACTGAACAAGCTCAGAAATACAGTTCCATCTTTTTCCACCGTGGATCAAACCATGTGTGACCATTCTTTGGAAAGATACTGAACAGTACTGTACTGTGGTACTGTTTGTTTTACTATAAAGTGTGGTTCGAACTTTTTCATCTGTGGATCAAACCATGCAGTGTGACCATTCTTTGGAAAGCTACTGAACAGTACTGTACTGTGGTACTGTTTGTTTTACTATACAGTGTGGTTCTACCTTTTTCATCTGAGGATCAAACCATGCAGTGTGACCATTCTTTGGAAAGCTACTGAACAGTGCTGTACTGTGGTACTGTTTGTTTTACTATACAGATTGGTTCTAACTTCCACTCTTGGCTATTTAACAGTATTGTTTTGAGGCACTGCCCCAGCCCTGTTGAATATTTTGCTTACGTCTGGCGAGTAAAAAGCGAAGTTGAAAGAGAGGACCATCTACATGAGTGCAAACAGCGTTTTGTGAGTGCAGTTGTAGGTAGAGCTCTTCCCTTTTCAGAGCTTCTGTTAAAACAGAATGGTTAAGTTACAAAAACCTTTACTTTACCGTCAGGGAGATCTCCAGCAGCTCTTCTCATTTCATCATCTACAATAGGTACCTGAAAGTATGCAAAACCTGCATTCAGTGGAATGCTCCATCGTTCACAGGCCACTGTGTTTATACACCATTAGACTCATAGACACCCAAGATCAAAGGAGCAATTCTCATATGAAAGACTAATAACTTTAAAATAACAGCTGGGAGAGTTTGACGTTAGAACAACTCAAACTCCTCAAGTTGATCAACTGCTGCCTGTTTGCTCACAAATGTATCAATATTGTTTGGAGATGTCATACTTTGATGACTTATAAGAGTGAACGATGGAGATTACAGCTGCTGTTGCTGTCTCTTCTTACTAGTTGAGCCTAGCTGCAAGTTGCTTCATATCATGTAATACATGTATTCAAAAAGAGTTGAACATAGAAGAGATGTTATGAACAAGAGTGAGGGCTGCAAAGCCTTAGTAAAGTTCCTTTTACCATAATTTATCCACCTATCTAAAAGACGAGGTCAATAAACCTGCAGAACTTGAAGACATGTTACATGGACAGTTTTAGAGTGTGTGTGCATGCCAGATACCCCCAACCAAGTGAGCAGACTGCGCCAATGATCAACCAAATACTAGGATGATCCCACACAAAATTCTCCAGACTAACATGCAAGGGCCTGTAAGATCTTCACAAAGGAGAATTGCAGTGTATGTCTTACGAGTAAAAGGGTCAATGGTAAGCACTGGATTTCTTACGTCTCCTAAGCCTCTCTTAATCTCTTCCATCACATCCAATATGTCTTGCTTGTTGTTAGCATATTCTCCCATGATCCACAAGGCATGGCGATGAATCCTGAAGCAAGACGTGCACAGGAAACATCACAAATAACCACATGAGCCAATTTGTCAGTTTATGGGAACACAAGACTGTAGAAATGTATATTAAGGAGTTAGTTCCCAGACAAAATGGATCTACGTCAGAGACCAATTGAAACACGCAAAAAATGATTTATCAAACACATTAATAAAGCAAGTTTTACCACCAAAGGATTTTTAAAAGGAGCTGACATTTCAAGCTTAAGCCCTTCGTGACAGCCAACACCACTACTTCAAATTTAACCAATCACAACGGATGCACAGTCCAATGGACCAATCTCAACTAGAAGCAAACAAAATTAATGTCGATAGCACAAAGTGCAGAAAAACGTGCACAAGCTTGCGACTGGCTTTGGCTCAATGGTTCTCCTGATTGGTTGATAATTTAAGTGGTGTGAGGTACTTCAGCTAATCACATATCATAAAAATACAAATGGTATTGCTGTCAACAATGAATTGAAAACTGCTGTTTCCAGAACGTTATTTCAAGCTGCTTTTAATATTGAGAAAGCCTTACTGCTATTTGCTTACTTGACAGTTTTTATGGTGTGGAAGTTTTCCAACAGTTTCTCCATAATCACTTGTTTGAGCTGTTCAAATCTCTGCACAGCTTCGCGTACAAACACTAGCACATCAAATGCTGCCTGCTCGTTGGTGTCTCCAAGGAACTCCATTAACTACAAAAAAATTTTGAAAATTTGTACACAGCACTGTACAGTTGTTTTTAACTACTGGTGTGCACCTTCTCATGTGACAGCTCCAATCCATTTTCCCAGAAAATATTCCAAAAAAGGCCTTTAATGTTGACTTTGTGTCCTAACTGTATCAAAGAATGCTAAAATTGTTGCATTTCAGTTTGCACTTTGATGTCATGGACTGCATGCAAACTCCCTCCTTGAGTCACTGGAAAAGATTCAAATAGCTTCAGAAGTAAAGGTTGTTGAAACATCTTTGGACATTTCCGACAATGTTCAGAAATGTTTAGAAATCTAAACGTTTTCGAAAATTCCATCATGACAAGATGAAAATCCCTCACATATGACTGAAAAAAGTAGTGACAGGTATGTATTGGTAATGTACTTATCTTAACACTTACTAGGGGTACAATGGACACAGCAACATCGGGAAACTTAACACTACAGCTGTGTAAAGTACGAACAAGCATCTTGAAAGGAAAAAAATACAATACAAGTTTCACTCAATGGTCTTTAGAATGTCATTTTACTTATAGCATTAATAATAATAACTACTGTATAATAATAATAATAATAATAATAATAATGATAATGATAATAATAAATATAATAATGATAATATAGTGCTATGTCCTGAAGCTTAACAGCACTCTACAAAATTTATACAAGAGCAAAAAATGAATTTGATATGTACATCCAATGATAACAAAAAGTAGACTTGGTTTAGTAAGCTTTCATTGTCCAATGTAAAGCATCATGCATGCATGACTCAAACCTCCATCACTAAGCTAGGTCAAGTAACACAACATTTGGATAATTAATACTAATAAGTTATGAATGACAACCTGTAACCAGTTCAATAAAGTAACTGAATAATTGAATTGAAAAATAACATAAATTTAACAAAGCCACACAGATAGGAGTGTTTTAAAAAATGTCTGGGCTTGTGGTAACTTTTCCCTTGATACTTAACTAGTACTAAATTAGGGTATAACTGATGGTTGATCCTACAAGAGTATGTTGTGGCTCAATTTTATCCTTGGTTCAAATTTTATTTTCCTTTGTTTCAAACTCTTAAATTACCATAACAAAAACAAAAGAAAACCAGATTTGAACCAAGGATAAAATTGAACCACAACAAGTAAAACAATAACCCTTTCACTACCAGACCTTAACAATTCATTGTTGAAAAAACAGATGAGAAGAGGTTAGCAGTTTTTCAAATTCTCCAAACAAACATACAAGGAAGTGTATGAGACTCACTTGTGAGAATTGTTGCTTAGATCTTAGGGTTAATTAAAGTACCATTGATTTAATGCTCTGTTTGCGTGCATGTACACTGTCGTATGCAAGTACCTGACGATAACCACCAATGTCTTCATGTGCAGTCTCATTATGGGTCTTTGTCACCTCTTTTTTCAGTACAGCAACAACCTGCAAAATGAATAATTGTTTTCCTGGATATTGCAAGGCACACACTGTACTTTACTTCAAAATAGACAGCATTATAAAATAAGACCAAAGTAACATGTACTCTGATTGGTTCACTACCCAATACAAGGCTATGCTGTCACACCTAACTTGCTGCATTTATTTCTCAGCTATAATCATACAGTGTATGTTATGTGAGGACACAGCAGTGAATTGGTTGGAGTTTTGGACTTCAAAGCAGGAGGTCCAGGGTTTGAACCCTGGTGATAGCTCTGCCTTCTTTTGTTACAGAAGAAACTGAACTCCACACTGCCTCTTTCTCCATTGACCCAGGTGTGTAAATGGGTACTGGTGATATAAAACTGAGGGTAACCCTGGGACAGATGCACATCCCATCAAAGGGGGAGCAATAAATTCTTTCATGTGTGGGGCTCCTGTGGGCCTCCTATGCTACATGTCCTATGATGCTGACGATAACCTTGTGATGGACTAGCATCCAATCCAGGGGGGAGCAACAATACTTCTATGGGCTTCACGCTATGGAAACAAGGATGAGATCCAGCCATGTGGGTCTCATGGGAATTATGCTCCTTTCCCTCTGCCTTATGGCCTACTGTAGGACTCTTGTTGAATAAAATGCTTTTCAACTTTCACTGTTGGTGCTAATGTCTTGTGAACAAATTCAAGGAAAGAAAACTCTCAAGTTTACCTACCTCATGAATGTTTCTTGATGTGACCAGGTCTAACACAAGCTGAAGAGTTTTCTTACGCACTTCAAGGTCAGGAGAGGAGAGAACTCGAAGAATATCCATCACAAGTTCCTGAATACAAGTAAAAGGGGTAAAATTGATATCTGATAGGCAGTACAATGTTCTACAGGCAATACCAATGTTCCTTATGTAATACAATGTTCTATAGTCCATACCATGTTCAAACCAATAGGATGCTCTATGGGTAATACAATGTTTTGTTGGCAATACAGTGCTATTTAGGTAATACCATGTTCTATGACCTATATCTATAAAATGTTAAATACTGTGGGTTACAATGTTTTACAGGCAATACAGTGCGATTTAGGTAATACCATGTTCTATGACCTATATCTATAATATGTTAAATACTGTAGGCTACAATGTTTTACAGACAATACCACAGTATAATATTACATAAATGAGTAAAACTGTTTTATAGGCCATTACAATGTTGTATAACTCAAACAATATTCTTCTGATGATATAGTTTTCTATTCCTGGACTTTGCGTTTCTTGGATGCTTACTGCATTTGATGTTTGTGGTTTGACAGTTTTGACCTGATAAGGCATGTCTTCTTGCTGGTAAGAACTGCACTTGTTGATCATTGTCATACACTGTACAGTGGCATTCAGTGGTATCTCTAACATTTCATGCTTATTAATTAAATGTTAAATTTCCATAAATTCTTCCTTACCCTAAGAACCTTTTCTTGACTGGGGTTTTCCTTCAGTGCAATCAGCCGGTCCAACACAATCAGCTTTACATTGTTGTCACTCTCCTTAACAATCAGCTCAATGTAACAGGAGGCAGCAGACTAAAGAACAAGGAGCAAAAGAACTGAAGTCAACAAGATACATGAACAAACTGCTGAGACAATAAATACTTTACTGTAAAAGCATTTGTCTGTTTAGTGCATTGCTACCATTCTTACCGTTGACCTTGTTATAGCCTTGTTTCTGTACTACTAACAAGTTTTCTCTTGGTCAACAATCTTAACAATTTTCTCAAACAGTGATGCTTGTTAACTTAACTCTGCTTTATAATAACATTTTAAAAATTGGCATAAACATGTTATAACAGCGTAAAAAAATAATGATACTAACAATCATAATTATGAAAAACCCTAATATTAGCCTAAATGATAGATAGCCTAATTCAATTCACTAAATAAAAATCTATATAATTCTAGACCTATGATCTATATCTATAACTGCTTTATAATAATAATAACAATAATATATCATTACTATTATTATCATTATTATATTGTTGTTGATAAAGGAACAAAAAAGTGTTGGATCATTGATGTGGCAAAGATCACAACATAGCCAAAAAGGAGGCTACAAAGATAACCAACGACTCCATCTTGAAATGGAATTGGCAAAGTTATGGTAGAAGAAAACCAAAGTTATCCTAGCAGTTATCAGCACCCTTGGTTTCATCCCAAAGAGGCTGGAACATTGGTTAGAACAACTAGAAATATCAACAAGCATTGCTACCCTTCAAAAGTCTGCCATACAAGTAACTGCCGGTATTCTGCTAGAAAGTTCTCTCCGTCTAAGGTCTTTGACTTGATAGAAAGCACAACAAGAAGGGGATAATGACAAGAGAAGATGATATTATCCAATCATTATCATTTTGACTATTACCACTATGGTTGATGTACCTTCACTGCTGTGGGAGCAGAAGACAGGGTGACGAGGGTTCCAGCTGCTTCATAGCGGACAGCAGGGGAAGATGAGTTTAACAGGTTATAGATGCATCTGATGAACCGCGAGCGTTCTGCTGGGTTAGCATGACACACCTGCACACATATGAAAAAACGATAATTTCTGTTTAATAATAAAACTAATGTACACCAGAATCGTCCTACTAGTTGTTACAGTGTAAACAAAAAAGAGACTATGAACAGAAGAAAATGAATTTGCTGTTATTTCAACAAGTGAAGATTTAAAAACAAAACCATTGGAGAAATGGTTCATTCATTGATACAAAAGATACAGTACCACCCAACAAACAATTAGTATTTGTCATAAGAAACAATCTTAGTATTTGTCATAAGATTTGGAATTAAGTCTTTCCTTGGATGACAATTCAAAGTAGTATTTGACTTGAATGAACAAATGTTATCAGTGAGATCTCCACAAGGAATGAAGAACGTACTGAATATGAAGGATGAAAAACAATTTTATGAATGACTCTACACAAATATCACAGTTTCTCGATTATACTCACTGAAATCAATATGCTATAAGTATGGACACAGCTGGACACTGTACCTTGTAAATGAGCTCAACTATCACCAACTGCAGAATGTCACCAAAAGTGTTGACTTGGTCAATACAGGTGCTTAAGTACTCCAAAGCTCGTTCCTGACACAGACAAAGAAACAAAATAATAGCAGGAAAATGGTTTACCTGGTAAACATTCAAATTTCACTTTTATATCAATACAAACATAAAACAACTCTCACACAGACTTGACTCTACTCACATAATATCCAAGAACATGTACCTTTGAGAAAGACTACTACACTATAACGGCATCAGGGTAACAAGAAAAAGAATGAAGTGGTGTGCATGGGCAGGGAAAGAATTTCAACATCTTTTACCATTTTCTTCCTATGACCAGAGTAGCAATAATCCTAACTTCAGCATCATATTTGAAGAGTTTGGGTGAAACAGTATTTTCTTCTTCTAATTTGACTCCTATTCTAATTAAGTAAATGCAAATATAATCTATATAAAAACTGGTGGTGCAAGCATGTGACAACCACACCAATTTTTCTATAAAAGCATGTGCAGAATTGTATGGATTATATGATATTTAATTAAGCTTGCATGTTACACCAGCCACAAAGAGAGAGAGCTTTTATTAAAATACTACAAAACTACTACTGTACTTAACAGAAAAATGTGCTAGAACAGGGTAGTATCACACAGAAAGGCAGAAATAAAAAGAACAAATACAGAAATTTACGGCATGTTGCAGCATAGTTTTCACAATAATTGCAACAAGTTATTGTTCAAGGACATTACAGAATACAACACTGTACCTGATCCACATGAATAAGCATCATAAATGCATTGCGTTTACATGAGGCATCTTGTTCCTGTTCCAAGAAAGTGTGCACAAGTTCTGGTGCATCAGGAATCAGGAAGTCAAAATTTCTGGAAAATAACACAGTACAGATAACTCTTTAATGTCCTTTTGCCAAGAGCAATTACATGGAACTCAAAATTAATGATAAAATCTCACTTATAAAAAATATTGTTCATCCATTCAGCAGCAAGAATGATGAAGTTTCACCAGGGATGAATTCTCAATACGTAAATGTTGTAGTTCAATTTTTTTCTTGGTTTAAATTTCATTTTCCTTTGTTTCAAACTCATTATCATACATTACCATACCAAAAAACAAAGGAAAATAAAATTAGAACCAAGGAAAAAATTGAACTACAACATATACGTAAAGTACAGTGTACTGGTGGTAACAATTATACATGCAAAACATTTCATGATGCTGATTGGCCAAGAACATGTCAATTATTAGCTGATGGCAGAAATCTGAAAATACAGTAAATTCTTGCATGTTTAATTATTATCGTTATTAACAAGTAATCAAATTATTTCGAATCAAATCATTTTTGAATGCAATTTTGTATAAATACGCATGGTTATTTTTTTATAGACTACAACTTGCATGAGCCTGTAGGGCAAGTGCATTTTTTTCAGTCTCTGAAAAAAATAATGGTATTCTTTTATTCCTAATTGCACTTGAAACCATTTGATTAACTATACAAACTAGGGAATTTATGTACCATAATACCAGATCTCACAAACTGTGGTTCCACACCTAGTGCACTATCCACAGTTCAAAGATTTATACCAGGTGCCAATTCCATAGACATTTTACAAGTACAGACAGTATAGCTACATGTATTGAATTACAGTTTGACAACAATAGCTACACTTGTAAATTAATCTTGTAACAGTTTTATTGAATTGACCCCTGTTGTTAAGCGACTTACCGGTAAATGGTATAAATTGCCATGACAGCATTTCGTCGCACATACGAGTGACGATGTTCCAGACAATTCCTAATGGCTGGCATAAGTGGCTCTAGTAATTCAGCTTCCTGAAGAACAAATTTAAAAGATGGCACAATAATTACACTGTCTATGCAAATAAATTGGTAGGATAATAGTCATTACAACAACTTTTTTAGTAAAATAAATATATCTATACTTACAGTACTACTATTATTATTATTATTATTATTATTATTATTTAATGATTAAAATGATTAGAATGTAATTACAGCCAGCTGTACCTTCAGTTTGCATAGAAACCTTAGTGTTGAGCCACGAATGTATTCATTTGGATGTTGTAAGTCCTGTAAGGAAAAAAAAAAAACAATAAATAACAAGACCAACTCCCACTTTCACTTTGCTCCATAAACCCTGATTTTGCAGAAAATGCAGTTGGCCTTCTCTTTGATGTAATAAATATTGAATTTAACCAGCACAGCATCAAACTGACTGATCATCCACCTGGTTGCAACATGCACATTTCTTCTCACTAATATTTCTGGCTTTTCACCATAATGTTACCTTCCTGTAAGCATCACAAACAAGAATCATTTCTTGTAGCAACTTTCCATCCTGCCCAGTCTTAGGAACAATCTCCCAGAAGATCAAAAGCAGCTTTTTGATAGTGTGATCATCAAGTGGCATTAGAAACTTAATGATCACCATCAAAAGTGATGGCATCTTCTCTCCATTAAGAATTTGCTGAATGACTTTCTTCAAAGATTCTGTCTTGAGTTTCAGGTCTCCTCTTTCTAAAAAGCAATGAAAATGTCTTAAAACTCCAACAGAACGCTCACTCTGATAAGGCTGCACAATTAACGTGTAATGAATGTTTAGTCTTAGCAACAGTGTACATGAAAAGAGGGAGCTCATAGTGAAAAACCCACACAGTACCTTAACAAAATAAATAAACTCAAACTGTCTGCACACACGTATTAAAATTCACTTTCATGATCAGGAGTCAGTAAGTGAAGAGTACTTAGGATTTAACCTTTGCGGCATTAAATAGGAGTAAAGTTGGTACACTGGTGGGAGTTGTCACCTCCCTCCTCTGTAACCCGGGTTCAAATCCCAAGGTCTCATCTGTGTTGAGATTGCTGCTGGTTCTCTTCCTGTTCTGGGGGGTTTTCAACAGGTTCCCCAGTTTTCCTCCCCCACTAAAAATGCATACAATACAATATTCTTTCACTTGTTAAAATCTTCCACGTGCAGTTCACTTATATGAGACTTTAAATAATGAATATATAACTAGGTTTTTGCAGTCGCACATCCACTGGGGGCTCTTCGTCCACTGTTTCCTGGTCGAATTGGAATTTGGAAGTGTTGGTTTTTATTGAGGGAGGAAAAGCAACCTGGAGAAAAACCCTCAAAGCATGAAGAGAGCCAACAACGAAACTCAACCTAAATGCATGGGACGGTGGGAATCGAGGCAAGATTTCCACACAGGTCCCTACTTCATTATGCATGCTGTAGGCCCGCACGGTTTCGTTATCAGAAATGTTTGCACGCGCACCTCCCAAGACAATTCAACTACGTCATCCATAATGAAGTAGGGACCTGTGAGGAAATCTTGCCGGAATCGACCCCGGGATACAGAGGTGTGAGTCAAATGCTCTCACCACTGCGCCAATCTTCTCAGTACAAAAGTACAGAACGAAGAGACCGGCTTGTTCCTCCAAATAGAGAGAAATTTCTCCAAAAAAACGTACCAAGATATTCAGCCGACATGAAGATCTTTTAAACTACTGTAGTTTCGTTTAAAGGAAAAGAATCTTAATTCAAAAATAGAGAACGAAGAAACCGGATTCTTCGTTCGAAGTTTTTCTTAATGAAACTTACCGAGATCTTCTGCCAACTTCTGCTCACTTAGAGGCTCGGAATCACTAAGTACGTTTATCAACGTATAGCAGGGTAGCTCGGCCGAAGTCATGGTTGAAAACCTCGTCAATAAGAATTAAAGCACGACCTAAGAAACTGTTAATCAAAGAAACTAAAAATGGCTGCTTTGGACAAACTTGTGACGTGTCATCAGTCAGCGGATTCAAGCACACCTTCTATCATGTATGCATCACTAATCTGCCTAATGCTTTGTAGGGTGATGAAAAATGGTAGGGTTGTTGGATGTGGCTTGAAATGACAACGTCGAAATGTAATAAGGGTAAGTTGAAGCCACACATATGCGCACTGAGGCGACCGTGGTAGAAGGGATAAGACCCTATTGCTACCAAAACCAAAACCTTGACAGAACCAGTTATCTCAATTTTTTGAGCTCAATTTTTTCATCTTTTTTTTGGTAACAATAGGGTTTTATCCCTTCTACCACTGTCGCCTCAGTGCGCATATGTGTGGCTTCAACTTACCCTTATTACATTTTGAGGTTAATGTTTTGTAGGGTTCTGCGTACGGGTTTTGTTAGGTAACGCATTCATGTAAGGCCCATAAGACGTCCCATATATAACAACTTTTTTAGCTTTATATACCATACCAAGTGCCCTATTACACCATTTCTTACCTACATTAATCCCCTTTACCCACATGTACCCTAGCGTACTCTCGTTCTGCCTCAGGAACCGTCATCTACTCTTAATTAACCTCGTTCTACCGCGTTAACCCTCATAAACCCTAACTTATTTACGTTTACCCCATCTTGATCTAGCCTAAGTTAACCACTTCATATATTGTAGGGATAGTTTCTAAAGAAACTGGTGCTGCGGCAGTGGGAAATTGAAACACAAGAAACTGGATTAAATCAAACGAGTTGATTAAGTAAGTTATACCACCGTAAGGTAAAAGGGAGGTGCTGACGTTTCGAGCGTTAGCCCCGGCTTCGTCTGCCTTCATACCTCCACTTCATACCTCGATGACCATCGTGGCTACCCCAAGTTAACCTCGTTCTACCACGTTAACCCTCATCCGTCTCTAAGTTAACTACATCAACCCATATCTAGCTACCCTAAGTTGACCACTTTATGGACACTAGGACATTCGCTTTTCATTAAAAATCTATATAGCTTGGCTGTTTGTGAGAATCAATAAAATCTTTAATTATTAGCTACGACATAGGGTAAGTTTTGTTGTAGACATCTATTCGGCACTCCATCTGCTTTCGTAACCAAAGTTATTAAAACATCAGGAATGTGTAGTTAAGATGCAGATCGTCTTAGTTATAAACGTTACTTGAGCAGTAATAAAGGGAAAGCATGAAAATTCAGGCTTGTACAGTGTCTTTCCTTTCCTACTTAGTGTAGATGAGGATTTACGTGGTAGAACGGGATCAACTTTGGGTAGATGGAGGTTAATGATATAAAGTGGCCTACTTAGAGTGGATGAGGATAAACGTGGCAGAAGGTGGTTACCAGAGGATAAATGTTGATAAGTGTGGTAGATCGAGGTTTATTTGGGGTAGATAAAAGTTAACGAGGAATAAAGTGGCCAACTTAGGGTAAAGAGGAGTAAACGTGGTTAACTTAGGGTAACTGGTGTTAACGTGGTAGAACGAGGTTAGCCAGGAGTAGATTAGGGTCAAAGAGATATAAAGTGGTCAACTTAGGTAACATGTTGATAAACGTGGTTACGCAGCTGAGTAGATTTGGGTTAACGTGGCGGAACGTGATTACCTTAGAATAAATGTTGGTGAGCATGGTATAACAAGGGTAATTTGGGGTAGATGAAGATCAACGAGGAATACAGTGACCAACTTAAAGTAGATGGTTAACGTGGTAGAACGAGGTTCAATCTTCTTTCAGGCAATTCCATAACACTGAAACTGCACTTATCAAGGTGATAAACGATATTTTATTTAAAGATGAACTGTCAACACGTCACTTTGTTAATTTTATTGTTAATCAGTCAGGTCAGGTCAGGTCAGGAAATTCCTGCTCCTGCTCCTGCTACTGGTAACACTGTAACCCAGTACTACCTGCCGCATGGATGGGCGGTCGGCGTCTAAACCGGCTCCCCCACCACTTTTATACTGGTGGGGTGGGTGGCATGTTACCCTCCTGGACAAAAAACAAAACCAGTCAAATGGCGGATGAGCTCTTCTGAGCTAACGGCCAACATGCAACCTAGGTAGTAGTGGTGACACACCTACGGCATAATCTTAGCTATCGAAAGGATGGAAAGTACAACAATTAACTGGTTACACCACTTCAAAAACCTCCTCGGTGCAACTCCAACAACCTCCAATGACCAGGAGCTACCAAAGGTCCAGATTGCTGACAACCTCAACTGACATAAGCACGGAACCCTTTACCATGGAAGAGCTTAAAGCAGTAACCAGTACCATAAAAGACCAAAAGTCGCCAGGTCGTGACAAAATTCCTGCGCTTATCTGGAAAGACCCAACCTTCCACGACCTTTTGCTGCGCATCTGTAACTATACATCCCTCCACCTTAACCCAACATCAGCATGGCAGAAGACCGATATCACTCTCCTACCCAAAAACGGAGACCTGACCTTACCATCAAACTACCGTGGCATATGACTGTCTGCAATAGCTTCAAAGGTCTACAACAAGCTCCTACAAAGACACATTGTCCCTGAAGTTGATCCTCTGCTGCGCAAAAACCAGGATCGGTTCAGAAAAAGTCGTTCAACAATCTCCCAAATTCTATCCCTACGACGTATCATTGAAGAAATGCGGATCGAAGCATAATAAGGAACTTACTCTGTGCGTCGTGGACTTTCACAAGGCATTCGACTCGATAAGTAGACAAGCCACATTTGACATTATCCCACTCTATGGAATCGCCAAACTTATTGTGCAGGCTATAAAGTCATTACATATCAATACAGAGGCTACCGTCATCACGCCAGATGGAGAGACAGTTTTTCGAGATCACAGCTGGAGTACTCCAAGGCGATACCCTCGCTCCCTTCATCTTCGTTTTTGTCCTCGACTACATACTTCGCCTATCCCTTGACAATCTCAACGACAGGGGTTTACAAATTCAGCCTAGGCGTGTAGTCGACAGCACAAAACAGACCTTGACTTTGCAGATGACTTAGCGCTTACCACAGAACTTGTCGAAGACGCTGAAGCACTACTCCAGTCCCTAGAAAAGGCAGCCACTCTTATTAGGCTTTATTGTAACGAGAGCAAGACAGAGTACATTAACACCGCTGAAAGCTCCCACAATCTGAAATCTCTTTCCGAAGTAAACATTAACACATGCTGGAGGTTCCGCTTTCAATTTTTTGGAGTGCCTTTTTCTCCAGGGGAGGGGGCGAATTTGTGCTCTTTTGACCAACGATCATGTCTCTTGGGTTGGGCATTTGAACAGAAAAAATGAAGCGAAGTCAAATCCGCCGCCTATGCCCGGCCTTCCCCCTCCACCTGCGGCTTAACATTGATAGGTGCATAAAAAATAGAGGAACCTAATTTAGCCGAGAACAGAGGACTATACAGAGATATAATCAACTATCCCAATATCCAATAGAGCGTTTGCACAAGTAGGAGATGAGAGTAGTTTGCCCCACACACACACATGTTGTTGTTGTTTTCACCCACACACACGTTGTTTTTTTACACACACGCGCGCACATTTTTTGTTATCACTCAAGATTCACTCAAAATTACACAAGATTAAGCAAAAGGTGAAGATTAGCCAAACACCCGTAAAGGTTCCTAAAGATCTCGGAAATTTTTATCAGATATTGAGAAAAAAATGATTTGTAAAAAAGAAGTAAAGTTAAAAAACAACATGGATAGACTTACTGTTGATCAACTGAAAGAACTTGCAAAAGAATATAATATTAAAGGCAGGTCAAAATTGAGGAGAAAAAGGGACCTTTTAAAAGAATTGCGAAAAATTACTGAACTCGTTGAAATGTATGATAATGTGGAACCACAACTTGGCACGCCTCCAGGCAGCCCCCCGCCCTCTCCGCGCCCAGGCACACCACCACGCCGGAAACCAGCTTTTACTAAACCTGAAAATAAAAATATTTCTAAACAGAAGGAAAGACCCATCCCAAACCCAGTAAAAAATATTACACCCAAAAATTCAAAAGTGTCAGAAAGAATAAAGTTTTTTGAATCTGTTAAGGATACCAAAAACTCTAGAAAATCCGGGCCAAAAAGAATATTCAAAAACTACAAAGTGGAAGATAGAAAAAAGTTTTATGAAGAGGTTACAGTTACAACTAATAAAAATTTACCCAATAAACCCAAAAGGAATATAATTAAAAATTACAAAGTGGAAGATAGAAAAAAGTTTTATGAATCTTTACAAAATCTAACAAATAAGAAAATCATAAAACCAATTCCACCGCCTAGAAAAAAGGTTAATAATCAAACACAAAATAAATCAGAAACAGTAGAAAATAAAGATAAGAAAATTAAACTAAGACCTCCAAAAAATTTTAAATTTATTCCTTTTGGAAGAGAACCAGACGAGATGGTGGGGCAAAACAACATTGTAATAAATGCGGATCTTAATAATGACATATCACAAATAATTATGGATAGAATAAGACCGGAGATACAGATGCGAACAAGGGTTGTATATGGTTTCAAAGCAGAAATTCATCGGGGAAAAGGAGAAATAGTTGAGTACCACAAAACAATTTCAGGGAAACAACTAGGAGCTTTAAAAACATTAAAAGAAATTGAGGAGTATATTGAACAATGTGAAATAAAAAGACTAGATTTGGATAACGTAGAAGTGTGGAATAAAGCGTATCTTCCAGCAACAGAAGTTGTCAAAAAACCTGGTGTATATCAAGGCAGAGTTGTGTTTAAAGAAGTTCATGTGAAAATAATTCATACAAATGAAACTTTAATGGGCTGTGGTCCTTTACCAGATTGGCTACACAAGAAGAAATCTATTCATGCTCTTGATAATTATGGTAACAAAATGTGTTTTTGGAATACTCTGGCCGTGTTTAGGAACTATCTTGATGAGAAAAATAGACCCGCCGAAAGAATAAAACAATTAGCTTTAAAACTAGCCCAAGAATTTTATGGTAAACCAAATCTGAAAGAAGAAGATATAAAAGGAACGGATCTTATTGAACTTGAAGATATCTCAAAGTTTTTTAATATTAACATTAGGATATTTGAGCCAAAAGAAGACAAAAAAACGTGGGTCTTGGTGTATGGTAAAGGTAAAATCAAAGAACAATTACCAACTTTGGATGCAGGAATTCATAATGATCATTGTTTTTACATAAAAGATTTACCAATGTTGACTAATAGTTGGGAATGTCATGGATGTGCACAAAGATTTAACAGACATGATAATTATAATAGACATTTGAATGACAATACATGCACAGGAGGAAAAACACAAGTAATTTGTAAAGGTAAAAAATGTGTTCCAACAATGAGCAGCTCAGAAAAAATATTTTATGGCGGAAATACCCAATTTAGTTATGTTGGATGTAGATGGATAGAGAAACAGTCTGAACTTATTGGTAAACATATTCATCATGCTCTATGTGGACATGGCGGTGAAAGATGCGTTAAGGACGGAGAGAAGGAGATTTTTTTGGTGGATGGTTACGAACCTGCGACTAATACAGTTTTTCAATTTTATGGGTGTAAATGGCATGGATGCCCGTGTTCAACTTTTGATAAAATTAGATATAACGAAACGATGAGAAAGGAACAAGTAATCAAATCTTTGGGGTATAATTTAGTATCTGTTTGGGAGTGCGAAAATCCTGAATTAAAATATGTAAAATTTAAAAAGAAATTTTTTCATTATCCATATTTTATTGTTTGGGATTCTGAAGCAATGCAACCAAAAAAATCGGAAAGGGTTACTGAAGATCTAACTTTCATGAATAAACATGTTCCGATTAGTATAGCTATTTCTGATAATTTATCGAAAAAACCAACGTGTTTTGTGAATAATAATCCAGAAGAGCTTATAAAAGATTTTGTTCAAGATTTGGAAAGAAGACAAAAAGATATTGTTAAAAAAGTGCGGGAGGATTATCCTCTTCCGGATGAAGATAGTATTCCCAAAAAAGTAAAAGAGATGCATGAAGAGTGGTGTAATCAAGTTCCAGTTTTAGGTTTTAATTCAGGAAAGTATGATTTTAATATGATTAAGATACATTTTGTAAATAGTGTTACCGAGATGGAGGGGACACTAAATGCGGCAAAGAAAGAAAATAAATATATGTGCCTGAAAACTCCCCGTTTTAAATTTTTGGATATTATTAATTACTTAGCCCCCGGACTTTCGTTTGATGCCTGGTGTAAAGCAAACAACTGCGAACAACAAAAACTTTTCTTTCCCTATCAATTTTTGGATAGTTATGATAAGCTTTCTCACATTGGCCCTGTAAAATATGAAGATTTTTACTCAGATCTCAAAAAGAAAATAACAATATCCCCCCAAGAATATGAAGAATATAAGACCGAAATGAAAAAAAGAGGGTGTATAACCATGAAGGATTGGTTGATAGAGTATAACCAAGGTGATGTTATTCCTTTTGTAGAAGCGGTTGAAAAAACACGCGCAAAATATTTCTGCGATGAAATAGACATGCTGAAAGACGCGGTATCAATACCAGGAATATCAATGAGATATGTGCTGAATAAAGCCATAAAAAATAATAAGGGAAAGTGTGATTTGTATACTCCAGGCGATCCTTGCTATTGTGTATGCAGTGTCAATTGTAAAAAACCGAAAAGCGGTAAGGGAAAATGTAAAAAATGTTTTACTATAAGAAAAGAATGTACTAAATGCAGTAAAAATAAAGCTTATGATCTTTTAAAAACAGGCATGGTCGGGGGTCAGGCACAGGTTTTTGTTCGTTGGGTTGAGGTTGGCAAGTCATTTATTCGTTCTAATAATTATAAAAATCCAAAACCATGCAAAACTATCCGCGGTTATGATGCAAATAGTTTGTATTTATCGGTGTCGGGGATGGAAATGCCTTGCGGTAAAGAGAAATATTTTGAAGTAAAAAATCCAACAGATCCTGAATATATTAAAAAAATTTGCAATGATATTCTTTCAGATAAATTTTTCGGTTTCTGCCAAGTGGATATTCACACACCAGATAATCTTTTAGAAAAATTTGAGGAGATGCCGCCTTTGTATGTTGTAGATACTGTCCATGAAAATTTAATACCTGATCACATGAAAGAATATCAAAAAGCTACAGGCAGAAAAACTATAAAAGGAGCACTAAAATTGTTGAGCGTTACGAGAGCAAAGGAAATTTTACTATATACACCTGTAATAAAATGGTATCTTAATCATGGGTTGATAATAACAGCTGTTCATAAAATTATAGAATATCAACCGGGTAAACCCTTTGAGTGGTTTCCAAGTGAAGTAAGCAATGCTAGAAGAGATGGTGATATTCAGGTTATTCTGGAAAAGTTAAGTAAAGATTTTGATGATGATGTCGTAACCCTTACTAATGAATTAAATCAATTCCCTGACATATTAACATTTATTGAAGACCATACTGAGAAGGAGGGTTTGATAGAAAAACTAAAACCAAAGTATAAAGGTTGTAAAGAATTGGCTGATACCAACAAACTAAAAGGAAACGCATTTTATGGCAAAATGATTGAAAATAAACAAGAACACAAGAATACAAGTTATACTCAAGACGAGGATGATGTTAATATGGCGATTAGAAGCCCGTTCTTTGTAGATATGGAACAGATAAATGAAACTTATGAAATAATCAAAAAGAAAAGGAGTGTAGAAATAACCACCCCTTATCAGTGCGGAATAGCTGTATATCAACTATCCAAACTTAGAATGTTAGAATTTTACTACGATTTTATTGATTATTATTTTGACAGAAGTGATTTTGAGTTGATTTATTCCGATACAGATAGCTATTACTTTGCATTTTCTGATGAAGATTTGGATAATCTTGTAAAACAGGAATTACGAAATGAATATTTTAGTGAAGGTAAAGCAAAATTTCTATCAACCACAAAATATCACGATAGAACACCTGGGCTGTTTAAGAAAGAGTTTGAAGGAATAAGAATGATTGCTCTTTCACCAAAATGTTATTACGCCGATGATGGAAAGGGAAAAACAAAGTTTAGTTGTAAAGGGACAATACAGCACCAAAACAATATGACGTGGGGTAGATACTATGAAGCTTTAAAAGGGTCAATAGATAGGGTAAAAAACACAGGTTTTAGAGTTAATAAAAACGAAATTGTAACATATACTCAAAACAAATTAGGACTTAACGCATATTATGATAAAAGAAGAGTTGTCGAAGATGGAATTCACACAAAACCTTTGTATTAGATCATTTCAAAACAGAAGAAGGAGGCAACTCAGTATCATAGGGGACAACTTGAAGTTCTTCTCGCACAAAACCACGTCTTGGCCCGTCTAATAAATAATATAAAACGGGCTGGTTGGGTGAAACGACTCTACGCGTAATATAATAAACTTTTATGCTCCAAATGGGATCAGTAGCTCGCCTTTTTTCACCACCCTCAAGCTCTCCCGGAGATAATAAATATCTAACTTTAACCTCAATTGGTAGTCTAACCTCATCAACCCCCACTTCGCGTCGGGTTCCTCCTTTCAGGCGGTATTTTTTAGGCTCAATATCAACCTCTTTCAGTTTTATAGCCTTAGCAGGTTCTTTACCGGTTATTCTTGTTGGTGTATTATTCAAAGTTTTTAGAATAACAGGTAATCTTTTCACCCATACTCTAGATCGATCATCACTGATCATTTCTTGCGCGTATTGATGGCTAAATAATTTTTCGCCTAATACTCTGTTTGCTCTTTCCACAAACGCTTGGGCTCTATGATTTCCGGCTTCACTTCTCTGTATTTTCACATTATGATAATTCATAAGTTTGGAAACCCCGCCCATAAATTCTTTTCCTGGATCAACCATTAATGTTTTAGGATATTTTAACTTCCTGGAATAAATTTTTCTAAAGGCTTTTGATATTTCTCTACTTTCTTTTGAGGTTAATGGTTCCGCATCTTTGTATCTTGAAGCCACATCAACCACAACTAACGCGTATTTATACGTTTTTCTTCCAACTCTATCATGTGGTAAAAATAACAAATCTGCTTGGTGAATCTGATTCGGTTTATCCACAGTCCAGTGTGGCCTAGGAATATACTTTGGAGCTGGTAGATAGATTTGCCATATTGCTTGTTTCTCCAACCATTGTTTTGCTTCATTTTCACTTACTTTCGCTTTACTAGCTAATTTAGGAATTGCAGAATATCCTTTCCAATATCCTTCAGTTGAATAATATATCTTCGATAAGTATGAACTCATTTAAAGATTAACCAAAGTATCTTATAAATCAATATGACAACCGTATCTGAAAAAATTAATCCAAACAGAATTCCGAGAGTACCACTAGGTTTGAAAGCGGAATCAACATTGCATAGAATTACTCTCAATCCCTCATCGGCAAATCCTGGAGAAACTTTATACATAAATATTCCTAAACTTTCTGAAAATTTAGTGATTGTACCAGGAAGCGTTTATCTAGTATTTAAATTGACTGTTGAGGGGCATGAAAATAACACCCTAGTGAATAATGTAGGTAGTAACCTCGTATCCAGACTCAAGGTTCTTTTTGGAGGTGAAACACTACAGGATACTCAAAGATACGATTTATTTCAAACTTACCACGACTTATTCTTATCGGATGAAGAACGAGAGGATGGATTAAGGCAAGGTATTTCTTCTGTTAACATGAGGAAGTTACGGTCAAATGCGGGTGATAAGGTAGACACAGACGCAAAAGAAGTAGCCCTTGCAGTAGTACATAACACCAAGTACCACATCGCACTAAATCATCCTATTCTAAACGATCACGGGGTTTTCTACCCAAAGGCGTTAGATCATCAACTAATATTTGAGATTACTCTAGCTCCAGTTCGGGATATTGTTGTTTATTCTGATACAACAAAGACTCCAACTTACAAAATCACAAACCTTGAGATGGAATATTCTTGTATATCAAGCGAATACTTGGCTCGTGAGGCACAGGCATCTTATCAGGTTGGTAAGGGATTCTTTTATGAAAATGTCACTTTACACAAAACTTTCACCATATCCAGGCCTACTGATAGTGTTATAAACCAGCATATTAATCTTCCAAGAAGGTCAATTACGGGGATATTATGTTTGTTTGTATTGCCATACGTTGGAGGAAAACGAGACTCCGAGAATTTTTTCAACCCAGGTATCACCTCAATCAATGTTGATGTTAATGGCGTTCCAAATCGTTTCTACTCAAAAGGAATGGTGCCGGCAGATCTTTGGGAGTCAATAAAGAAACGTTTCAGTGATTCCTCCCTTCGGTCGGTGAAAGAAAAGGATTTTTATGGTAATAAGTTTGCTCTGTGGATAGATTTGAGAACACACCCAGATAATAACATTCATGGAGGGGGTTTAGCCTTAAACAACGCACAAGACGGAATAAAAATAGAAATTAAAAGAATAGCCATTGGTTCTGGTATTATGACTTGTTACATGTTTGTTGTAGCTGATGCATTAATGGAAATCATGAATTCAAACTTAAGATCAATCATGTACTGATCGGCGCGGGAAGAACCTAACTTAAAAACCTTTAGTTATGATACAAAAATGGAAGAATTACGAGATAAAATTCCTTTTCATTGTATAATAACTGGACCAACAAATTGCGGGAAAACAAAGTATCTAATAGATCAATTACGAGGCCCATTTCGAAAATTGTTTGAATTCATTGTTTTAATATGCCCAACTTATTCTAAAAACAAAACTTACCGAGACTTTGCTCGCGGAGATAAACGTTTCTTTGTATTATCCCCGGATGCAAGTAATATCGATGAGATTAATGATTTATTAACTGATTGCCAAACTTTATTCTCTGGTTCAAATACACTAATAATTTTAGATGATTGCGCCGTTTCGAGCGATCTGAAGAAACGAACGAATAAGTTTATAGATTTAGCATTCTCCGGAAGGCATCATGGTTTATCAGTTTGGGTTCTCACTCAACAATTAACATCGATATCAAAACCATTCCGTGAAAATGTTGCCTGCGTTGTTACTTTTCATAACCCCTCGCAAAGGGGGATGAAGATGCTTTTCGAAGATTACGGAGGTGATTTGGATTCTGAAACTAGTAAAAAGTTTGTGGAAATGTTGAAAAAAGAAAAATATTCTAGGCTATGTTTGAGTTTGCGTTACCCATTTAATTGTTATTTAGAAGTTCCCGAAGTGATTTAAAAATAACCCATGTATTATCACAAAGATGACTGAAATTGAAGATTATATTAGCGAAGAAAAAGATGTAAAACCGAAGATAGGAACGGAAGAGGAACATGAACTTGAAGTAAAACAAGAATCACTAGCCATTCTCGCATCCCTTGGGACTACAAAAGAATATTTGGGGGTTGATATGAGTCTGGGAGATGTAAAAAAATTATCAGTAAAAGATGTAGAAAAATATTATAATCGCTATCAAGCGGTATTAGGAAAGAAAATTAGCGGAGGATTGGTAGATTCGTCCCTTCAATTAGTTTCTAAAGTAATTTCTTACATGGTTCCTGTGGATGATATAGAAGCTCTTTGTAAGGATTTGAAAAATGATGATTTGGTTAATCGTGAACTAACAAACATTGTAGGGCTCTTAGCATTGAAAGCAGGAAGACTGGCAGCACTTGCTAGCGGACTATTTCAAGTAGCTAAACACGTTAAATTCAACAAAAATCAACAAGTTGCAAGTATGACTGATCATAAAAATCAAGAGGATACCAACAAAACTGAGCAGTCTACTAATCAAGATGCAGGCGGGTCTGATACTGTTTACTGAGCATTATTTAAAGACTTCTTAATAACATTTTAAATAATGTCCGAACAAAATGAACAAGTTGATCGGGGCGAAGCCCCTCCCCGCTTTGCGGAACAAATTACTGCTGATCCAGCTCCTACAAATAAAGATTCAAAAAAGAAAGAAAAAGATCCAAAAAAAGTCGCTGCTGGTAAGAAATTAGCAGAATATAACAAAAAAGCGAAAGAAGCATTGGCTAGGGAAAACCTACGAGCCGCGGAGCAAATGAAACGTGAAAATGAAAATACAGAAAGTGGGTCTAATAGGGCATGGCTCCCGGAGCTATCTTTTACTACTGTTTTATCTATTATCGGAATAGGTTTTACAGCATTTGATATGTTTATTAGATACCGACAAAAGGAGGATAATAAAAACAGAATACCTGCTTCTCCTGCGGTATCTCAAGTTCCAACACAAACTTTTCAATCTCCTCCCATAAAGATTCATAATCCACAAACACAAATTGGAATGATGTAATTATAAATTATTTTTTACTACATCGGGCATAGCCCTAAAGATATCTAAAGGTTTCTTACTGATGTAGTAAAAAATCATGTCAAACGAAAACAAACTTGTGAAAACTGTTACTGATTCTGCAGTACTTATTGGGTTAGCAGCTGCTGTTGGTTATGTAGCTAAAAAGATGATGAAAGAATCATTTATGAACGACCCATCCTCAAGTGTTACAAATTATGCAAAATGGGTAGCTGTATTGTCAGGTAGTATGTACCTAAAAACATATTTAGAGGATCAAAAGATTTTACCAAATTAAACATGGCAACAATAGCAATGATGTTGGGAGGAGCAGTATTAAATGCAACTGCCTTTGTTGGCGGATCATATCTTGCAAAATATCTCTCGGGTGATAAAACCGATACAGAGAAAATACGACACGATAAGGCATTAGAAAAATATCAAAAAGATTATGCGACATTTCAGGAAAATAGACAGAAACTAATTGATTGGAAAGTACAACAAAAAGATGAAAAATACCAAGCATCAAAAAATATTTCGAATACCGATGAATCTTTGAAATTGTACAGTGAGACACACGAACCAAAATTCTCTGATTATTATAGACCAAGTAGTAATCAAAAGACGGGGGAAATGTTATATGTGGGAGGAGGAATGTTGGCATTAGGTTATGCAGCAAGTAAATTATTTTAACTTATTATATAACTTGTAATACATAAGTTATATAACATAATTCTATTTACATGAGACTTCCATCATCATCGCTATCAGATTTTATACTTAATTCTTCTATTAATTCAGCTGATGATTTTGCCTCTGAAATAGCAACTTCTTCATCATATTTTGGTTTACGCATTAATTTTTTGACTTCAATTTGTGGTTCTATATAAGCTTCATATAATTTTACTTGAAGCGAAATTATTTTTCCACCAATAAATATTGATTCAATTTTGATTGCGCATTCAGTGCGACAACGTTTATTCAATAAATCTGTATATTCAATTACTTCATCCGTTTTCATATTATAAAATTTTGTTAGGTATCTATTTTCTCTTCTTGAATGCATTAATTTTGCATACAATGTTGGTCCTTTTCCTTCAGCTTTTTGCATATAAGTTTTATTATTAGCATCAGTAATTTTCACCATTTTCCAATATAAAGGATTCAAACCTCCTTTTATTTTTTCAAGATCTTTCCTTTCCAAATCATACTTTTCAATTTTGTCTTTATTTTCTATCAAATGATCTATACAGCAATCCACTATTTCGTTAAAATTATTGAGCCATTTTTCTTCTTCTTCCGTTGGTTCATCCCTAGACCATAAACACAAAGGAAAAGTATATCCTGTAATTTTTTTTGTTTCTGGGTTTACATTTTCTGAAACTCCATATGAATACAAACGATTAGTTGGAATAACTAATTCTCCTTCAGTTCCATCTTCATTTTTTGTAAAGATGTTAATACGTTTGAATTCAATCTTTGGTTTTGTTCCAGGAACTTCCCCTGAAATTGGTTTAGAAAATACAATATTTTGTTTTGGGTTGTAATTGTTAACATTTATTAATTGTGTATTTTCATTAGACATTTTTTCTTATTTTTCTTATCTTTCAATCATAATTCATTTTTATAATTTCCAAAAATAACTTTAGGTCTAAAGATTTCTTTACTGATGAGTAAAAAAATCATGGCAGAAGGAGGAGATGTACCTAAAGAAATACCAGACTTTGAACCAACTGATCTAGACGATGACTTTGATAGAGAAAATATGGAAATGGACCCAATATCATCAACCACCAGTCTAATTAACCCTGATGATGATGATGAGGAAGAAACTTCATTTGGTGGTAGGGATTATGAGGAGGGGGGTGCCATACCCAAAATACCCAGTGATAGATATGATGAAAGGAGAGATGCACTACAAAATATCAAACGTTTGTTTCCGGATTTCAACCCTTTGGATTCTCCATTTACAGCAGAATGGGATAGCGAAGGGAATTTGAGGGTTAAATTGAGTAATCAGAAAAATGCTGTAGGACATATATTGATTGATAAAGATGGGGTAATAAAAGTTGATAATTTACCAATTACCTTCAGAAAAGCTCTAGGTGCTGATTATGAATCCATACTTATAAAAAATAATAATCTTTTATCACAATGGAATGAAACTAATGAACAAAATATGGAATTACTTAATGTAGTACAAGGTTTGGAAGCAACCACAAAAGTATATCCTTTGGAGATTAAGCTATATGAACAAAAAGAAAAAGAAATACGCCAATTCGCTGAGAAACAACAAGTTGAAAAAACGGAAATAAAAAGTCTTTTTGACGCAACTGTTAAACAGAACACAGAATTAAAAATACGGAAAGAGAAACTTTTGAATGAATTGAAACGATACAAAGATGAAATAGATAAGTATAAGAAGGGTCAATCAAATTTAACAATGTTAGAACGCGGTAATGAAAGATTAAAAGCTGAAGTTGATAAATTCAGAGAACTAACAAGAAAGAGTATTATTTACAACCAAGAACAAATAGCTGATCTGGAGAGTAAAAATGAAGAAATAATTAAAAATCTACCATTACGGGAACGGATAAAGTATATCTTCAAAAAGTACGGTTTTACAGTCTTTGCTGTTGTAAGTGCTGTTGGTGTTGTTATTGGTGTTATAGTTTCTAATCTTTCTAAAGGCCTATCCACATTAGGGAAAGGTGTTGGTAATGGGCTGAAAGCTATTGGTAAGAAACTCGGTGAAATATTACCAGGAATGGTTGGTGCGATTGTAAGCTTTCTTTTCAAAACAGCCGGCGAGGTCATTGGGTTTTTAGGTAAGAATGCTTGGCTTTTGATAATGGCCGTGGTTCTATATTTTGTTGAAAGTATAAAAAAGAGCCCCTCCGGGCCGCAGAGCAAGAGAAAGTAACAAATTTAAAGATATCATGTTGATCAGTAAAATACAATATGGATGACTACAATAGAATTTACGGCCCAGCCGGTCCCGAGCAAAGCTCGATTTATCCACAATTACCAACGAATGGTGATCCTAATAATTTCAGACTACAAAAATCATGTGAAGTACTACAAAATCTTGAGAAAGAAATTAAACATTATGAGGATGTTAGAAAAAAATATAATAGAGCAAGAGGTATATTTACAAAAATAAGTGTTAGTAGTGGAGTGTTTTCAGTTATCTTATCTGCAAGTGGATTGGGTACCTCTCTTACTGGTTTTGGTGCTGTTGTTGGTATACCATTAGGAGCTGTGGGGGGTATTTGTGGGGGAATATCGGTTGGATTTGGATACGCATCAAAAAGACTTTCACACAAAGTTAGTAAACATGAACAAACAGTTTCTCTGGCAAAAGCAAAAGTAAACACTATTAACGACTTGGTTTCAAAGGCTTTGAAAGATAATGCTATATCTGACCAAGAATTTTCTCTAATTTTATCAGAGGTGGATAAGTTTGAAAAACTAAAACAAGAAATACGACAAAAAACCCGTAAAGATACAGAAAAAAACTTAAATATGAATCAGATAAGAACAGAGGTTCGTGCAGAAATTTTAAAGGAATTAACCGCTCACGAACGTTGAAAATTTCATATGAGAGAACTGATGTGGGATTTAATTGTTTTGTAGGTATTAGAAATACTAGTGAATCGGGCGCAGCCCTCCCGCGAAGCGAATATTAATACTTTACATCTTATTCTTAATCTAAAGACCAGATTATCTGAAACACAAAGAATAAGATGTTATTAGATGATTTCAAAAATAGGTACCCAAACGCCACCCTTGATAAATTTACATTTGTGAATGATTCATATGGAGGATATATTAAATGGAAAGTTAATGGGACAGCAGTTATGTCAAATGATGATCCTACTGGAAAAACTTGGACTGATTATCTTCCCATTAATTTGAAAACGCTGTTATGGGGAGATTTAGGCTTAGAAAAGAAACCTAAAGTTGGTTCATTTCCAAAGAGTTTAACCGCGACTAATCAAAGCTATCCTATACCAGCTGTTAATTTTGATGACTTTACAACGAATGTAACAAAAATGTTAACTTTATTAGATATATACGTTTCAAATACGAAGAAATTTACCGCAAAGATGAGAAACATATTTACATCTCAAGTTGTAACATTCAAATTTGGAAAGCAAAGTAGAAAATGGTTGAACGGGCCCGATATGAATTATTGGCCGCAACAGCTCAACTTTGCAGTATGGTGCGCAACATCGGGTTGTGGAATAAGTCCTTTTGAAAGTTTAAATTATCCCAAAGTAGTGAACAGCTTCATAAAGTTTCATATATATTTCACAATAAGGCGGATATTGTATGAAATGAAACTACCTTTACCCGATGAACAACCTTTTGTGATAAATAATAATCCATATAGTAAAGTTGCATATCAACGATTGTGCGCTGAATTTGGGGTTAGTAATAATTCTGACTTTAGATGGAAAGGTGGAAGAAATTCAGGATTAGGAGATATATTCCTTGATTACGGTGCAGGATATCATGGAAAAGGAGGGGGATATCAAAATGTACATATTGTAAGAAATTATGATGTTGAAGCGGATCAATGGCCTGGTGAAGGCGGTAAATTCGCTGATGAAGGAGGTAAGAAAGAAAAGGGTAATCTCATTTCATTTATCCGTAACGATGACTTTGCCGATTTCAAATATGCTTGGTTTATCCCAACAAGCGGACATGGGCTCACTAAAGCTGGCCTTGGTAGATTAAATCGATCCGCTGAAGCTTTTGTTTACTGTATATTAGGAGCACAAGTAAACACTAGAAATTCTATTTATGGTAATGGTGGTGGAGCTATTGAAACACAACAAGAATTCTTGTCTTTATTTGAAAGTAGTGTGATCGAGAATGACATTTCTAGTTCTATCCAAAGGTATCAATTAGCTGTACAAGAATCGAAATTACGTCTTGATTTAGCTATTGCTCCTGGTGTGTGGTTGATGCCGAGTAATATGATAATCAATACTGAAAGCGTGACAGGTTTTAATAACAAACTTATGAAAGCGAGTAATGATATGAATTTTGGAGTGAATAATTCCCTAAATACTGAATCAAAACAGGTTGGAATAATTCATAACATGGGATCTTCAAAGTTAAAGTTACCTCATATTCTCCTGGAAGGTAAAACTGAAACGAAGGAACCAAAAACCTCAACGAAAACAGACACGATGAAACAGGAAATCCTTAGGACCCGATCCGCTGAAAATAATATTGACTCAACACAACATGAAAAGAATGCGCGAAGCGAGCACGAAGTGCGTATATTAGCATTTATAATTATCTCAGGCGGATTAGCGTGGTATCTATTTCGGTAGATGACTGTATTTTTCGGCTTACGCGTAAGTCGTTTTTTATAACAGGCGGTTATTATAGAAATTTAAAGATGAATATGTTGTAATCAAAAACAAAATGTTGAGTATTACCATGTATGAGTCTGAAACTAGGATTTATTTAGATCCTCCGCTGAAAAATCTTCGTGAGATACAACTCCTGGATTGCAATATAAAGACCAAAAGGTTGATTAATTTCAAGGACCAACAGACATTATTAAATGATAAGAATCGGGGCTTCATAATAATTCAGCCCGGTACATATTCTCTTCGTAACATTCAATCGATCTTTCTTAATGATCCTGATGGGGAAAAGATAACAATAATTGAGACTGATACTGTTGACTATCTTTATTCAAATAAGAACTTCAAAATTAAACTTACGAGAGGATTGTCGATTGGTTTAGGAGTTCCTGAAGTTATAAATCCAGGTAAATTATACCCAATAAATATCCAGATTAAGGAACCCCTGAGACTTATGTGTAATATAATTGATAACAAGTCTTCGTATTTGAACAAAACCAAAAATGGTGAACTTGTGAAACTCTCTCCATCGCACCTACTCGCGAACATACCCTCAAAGGATTATCCAACAATTCCAGTTCGAAAATATGATAGCGTCATAACCCACTTTGATTTAACCATATTAGACAATGAATGGGAAAAACTTGATCTTAAGGGCTCCCCCATAACTTTTAGTTTAAGATTCAGATAATTTCGGCGTGGTTGGTCCTTAAGGCCTTTTTGTTAAATAACTATTACTTTAGTTATTTAACACAATTACATAAGATTATTCACCCTGTAAAGAATTATAAAGTTCTTTCATCAATTTCTTAACAAACGAATCCGCAAATTCTTTTAGATTAGATGGTAAAGAATTAAAAAGTGCTTGTCCCTTAATATCAAAACACCAATCTATAACTCTGTCTGGATGCCATGCTACTACCATTAATTCATCGTGAAGTCCATTATAAATCGTCTCTTTATGCGAAATCTTGTATTCATTTAATCTTAAAAATACTGATAATTTTCCAATAAGAAACTTTTCATCAAAGGTTTCAATTCGGCATTCCTTGTCATAGTAACCAAGATAAAAACCGTCTTCATCATGTAAATCATTAAAATCACCCCAGTTTGAAATAAACCAATCACGGGACGGAGAAAAATCGTATTCAGGAGCATAATTAAAAAAAAAATCATGATTAGCGGCTTCTAAAATTTCTTTTGCAAATTCATTAACACTTATTCCATCAACGCCAAAACTTAATTTTGTTCCAAAAAAAAACGAATGAGAAAAAATTTCATTATAATATCCTACTTCAAAAACTATTTCATTGGTTTCATCAATACCATAATCCCAGGTATCAAGAAAATATTGTCGATTTTTTAATAATTTTTGATGCAAGTCTTCTTTTATTTCTTCGATAAAATCGCAAATACTTAACTCTCTGTCATTTCCGTAAACAACTTCCCATTCTACCATTTTGTTGTTTTTTTAACTTTACTTCTTTTTTACAAATCATTTTTTTTATTCGCAATATCTGATTAACACTCTGATAAAAATTTCCGAGATCTTTAGGAACCTTTACGGGTGTTTGGCTAATCTTCACCTTTTGCTTAATCTTGTGTAATTTTGAGTGAATCTTGAGTGATAACAAAAAATGTGCGCGCGTGTGTGTAAAAAAACAACGTGTGTGTGGGTGAAAACAACAACATGTGTGTGTGTGGGGCAAACTACTCTCATCTCCTACTGCACATGACGTCACGGCAGCCATGTTGGTGTCCCCAAACAAAGAAAAGACGGTCATGTTTGTGTCCCAAACTAATCCTCTAGGAATTAAATTATATTCTTATGCAAACATCTTCTTTTGTTTCCGTGAAAAACATGGCCGCTGATCATGAGAGTGAAAAGGCTCTATAATACAAATGGATTCAAGGCAAGCAAGGGATCATAGGGTATCCAAGGCAACTAAGACTATTCACTGTTACATTCTGCGCCAGTAGATGTGGATAGCCACTTGTATCAAACTGGACTACTCTACATTTCTTAAGTGTACTTATTCCCTAAGCCCACTCACGTGGGAATGTTTACAGCGTGCGTGTTTTTGCTGCTATGCTTTAGGCCGTGTACTGGTTGGTCTTAAAGTCGTCACGTGTATTCTCGCTTGGTTTTGGTTGAAAAGTGAATAAAGCATTGTTCTGGTTGAGTCGCATCAATCTCGGTTTTGTAGTTACCGGTATCCACTTCTAAACTTTGGAGCGGAGTTAGACAGAGGACAAGGAAAGAGACAAAAATGGAAGAGTACACCGCCAATAAGAACTACTTAGCAATACTGAAAAGCTGTTTATTGTTTTCATTATCTTCAGGCAAATTTACAAGCTACATTTGTCATTCCATGCAATATATTTTATGAAGAAATATATTTACTAGCCAAATTTTGTGTAAAGACAACATGCTTTAAACGAATAATCAACCTCTAAGAACACAACTAAACAGTCACGGGATTGTTAGTTTATATTTGAGTGAACTGCTCTTCCATTAAACATTTCAAATTCACCAAAATGGCTTTTCATTTGCCACCAACCTCTTGCCCTATTGGTAATGTTTAGATTTGATGCATCAACAAATAAGTAACCATAGAGTCCCACAAGTTTTAAAACTGGTTTGATATTGACCAAACTGAAAACAACATTTTACAGAAAATGGATGAATGGTAACTGCACCATACAGGTTAGCTTTGGCTACCACTGTATAATGTTTTGTTCTCTGTTGTCTTACCTTCTATGGTAAAGGTCACTCAGTAGGGCAAAACAAAAACGACCAACAATAACTTAAATGCTGAGTACAGCATGGATGCCAAGTATGAAGACCTGGTTACATAAGTGCTTTGCTTGCAAATTTTCCTTGCAAAAGTATTTCTGATCTAACATCCAGGCTAGTAAATTTGAAGTACCGGTAAAATAATCCCACTCAATTATTTTTCTTGATCATGCACTTATTTTTTAGTCTAAAACAAAAATTCTTTTCCTTTTCAAAAACAAAATTGGTGGGGCAATAGGAAACAAAACGTTTTATGGGAATGACCTCACCTTCTTTCAACGCCAAAAGTAACATCAATTCTAGTTCTGATGGCTCTCAGCACTCTACAGCTAACGGCAACACTATAGGGGAAGAGGGGATTGATATTTTGACAATGCCACTTTGGCCCAAACTTGATGTTAGAAGTCAAATGCCACCATTGTGAGAGTTCACAATGTTGGGGATTAAACTAGCCTTAACCCTTTAAGCTCTTAACTGCAAAGATACAAATTTCTCCTTAGTGGTACCCATACATTTTATACATTAATGCTTAGGAGAATGTGTTAAATTATTAACATAGTACATTATTGGTGATCGTTCTTTCTTATTCTCACAATCAGTGTTCATTACTACATAGTGATATTCCCAGGAGAAATCACAGGCTGATCAGTATTAATAAGACTTCCAGAGTTAACCATCTATTAATTATATACAGTTAAATAAAGCCGTTACTTACTTACTTACTTACTAGTTAAATTCGTAACTACGAATACACCAGTTAGTTCCAGTATGAAACTAAGTATTAATGTGCTCATTAAGAGCCCAATTACAAACCACAAGACAGATATCAATTCTATCCTAATAATTAACCTGGAGACCAGTCACTGTTACACTAAAGCAGTAATAATAACCACAAAAATAAAAATAATTGAAAGGCTAAAATTCAGTCATTTCACAATGCACTTAACAATATTGGTAAAGCAAACAAAACCCATGAAACATCACTGCCACAGAGAAAGAATCAGTGTAAGAACTTGACTCCACATTGGCTATCTGCATAAAATGTGGTTTCAGTAAGTCCCTTAATCATCAATTAAGGAGACTAAGCAGGCGGGATAACAACTCCAAGGATGACACCAGCTAGTCACCAAATTAAATTAATTTCCTTCAGTACTGTTTGTGACAGACTTGTTTCATTTTGTGCC
Organism: Ricordea florida; assembly: GCA_949710005.1. NCBI lineage: Eukaryota > Metazoa > Cnidaria > Anthozoa > Corallimorpharia > Ricordeidae > Ricordea > Ricordea florida. The sequence goes on along the minus strand of OX453280.1, from coordinate 28,328,900 downwards.
TATTTTCCTTTAAAACTGCAGAATTTTTAATATTGTTACCATTTTCATTCCATTCCAAAATTTTAAAACAATTTTTTCTTTTGCTGATTTGCAGAGGAAACCAAGGAATCCACCAGACTGATTCCTGCCCACCCAGTCTCATTTTATCATTCATCAATGTTATTGTTTGGTGCTGTTGTGGTCATCATACTGTACTAATGACATGTAAACAAGACAAAATCAAACCCTTAAATTCGCTACTTCAGCCAATTAAAACAGTCAAAATACATTACAGTTCAGAGCAAATACATGTTTTCAGCACCAAACATGGGAAAACTCATGCGCACTTAATTTATGAGTGTTTTTGGACTAACTTTTCATTAGTTGAGAAAATGGTGCAATATTCTTATGTGAATCAGCCATCAGCAAGCAGAGCAACCCTTTACCTTTTCTGTGAATGAAAGAAGGAAGGCAAGAAGGTAAAGGGTGACTCTGCTCGCAGGGTGCTACTGTAACTATTAATTCAGAACCAAAAATACAATGGAACTGCTGTCAACCACAACTTTGAAACTTAAAATTTGCTCTATAATCCACTGGTTAACACATTTTCTGGGGTTTTTAACAGTGTTCTACATCACACAACTGCCAAATATCACATAATAGGAACAAAGATCAAACAATAATTATTATAATAATATCAAAGTGACTATGGGATCAAAAGTACTTCTTCTTACATCTGAACTCATATAGACTTTATCTTAAGCCAAAAATCACGGAACATATTGTTTGTACACATCTCATATATAAATTACCCATAAAATATATTCTAGCCTTCAAAAACTATACGAAATTTAGGGATAACAGTTTTGCTTGTTGCCTGCTCTTTTCACTCTATTGCAAATCACTTGAGCTCTTAAGATAAAAATAAAGATTGCATAATCAATTAAATAAACAAAAATGCTGAGTCCAGCACAACATTTTTTTAACTTTCAAGGGAAATATATAAAAAAAGAATTTTGCAACACCAAGGCCAGCCCTAGCACAAAAATAAATTTAACCAAGAAGTTAAAAGAGGATTCAAGGAAACAAATATTCATTAAGTGAAAGAAGCAAGCTACACAAATGATGTTATATGATGATGTGTACAATTCTATAAATATTACATAACAGTTCAAGATTATTTAAAACTAGTCTGGCTGGTTTATTCCTTAAGATTTTACTTTAAACCCACAGTTAAATACAAAAATACATTAAATGGCTGACTATTTACAGACAGTTGAAGAGTTGAGTCAAGTGACTTTTCAAACAAATTCTTTTTCCCTTACGATGGGCAGAATTTGTGCTTGCAAACTTTAATCAGAGTATTTCAAATGTGATACTCTGATTAAATTCACCTGTTTGCACCTTGTTTTCAACAAAATTCAAATCCCTTGGATGCAGAAAGGCTTAAAATTAATGCAAGCAACTGCCAAGCAGCTGCAACCTGATTTAACTCTAGAACAAACAATTGAGCTGGGTCTTTTAAATAGTGGTTTTGAACAAAAGGATGCTAAAGATACGATCCACATTTCTAATGTTAGAAAAAGTTGTCCAGAATGTCTTTTTTTTCTTTATAGAGAAGCACAAACTGGTGAAAGACAGTCAGAACAATTTTCTTTTGAAAACACACAATTATAATGCCACAAGAACGCAATTTATAATTCTGAGTGAAAAAATCCAACCTCAAAAATCAATTGTGTTGGTCACTCTGCAATACAGGTATGTATTGCCATAGGACATGTCCATTTTAAATATTCATATAAAATGTTTCAGTCATTTCCGGTAATAATAATAACATAAATAATAATAGTAATATTTATAATAACAATGATCATTATCATATCAATAATATTTATAATAATTAAACTGTATATGGTTTGAACCCAGCAATCTCAATAATTGTTCTTCAAACAATAGAGTCAACTGGACTATGCTGTGACCTCCGCTCAGGTCGTTAAAAGGTCAGTCAACATCACCAAAGGTTCTTTTTAGAACTACCTACACCAAGATGATCAAACTCAACAAGCATCTCATAATAGTAATATTCCTGTTATAGTTATATCATCACACTCACAAAAAAGGAGGGTCAATAAATGTGCAAAAAATTGGCCTTCCTTTTAATGAGTTTCTTTTTGCCTGGTTGCAAAGAAACACAGTTTTCTATTACTAATTTTAATTTAAAATACTTCTGGGCAATTTAGAGACACCTTTTCTTTTTCTAATCTTGTATTAAAACATTAGGTCTTAAATCTTTTTTTTCTTGTAAGGGGCAATTTGCAAACATCAAACCCTAAACTGGTGGTTTGCAAGGCAGGTAATCTGACCTGTATCCTGTTGCCATCCATAGTAAAAAGGTGCACAAATTACTTGAATCTGTTTTGTCTTCACAATAAAGGTTTGCCTTCTACAGTACAAAGTTTGAAGAAACGTCTTTGTTCTCTTACAGTTCTACTGTTTGAATCATGGCACTTAAATCATCCTGCTAAGTGACAAAAACAACAGGGGTTTGTTTAAAACCCATCTACCTGTAACCAAACATAAGGCAATAAAAAATTAACTTACAACGTTCCATCTCTGCAATAGTGCTAATTGGCTTTCACGCAACTTTAGCCAAGTTCCTAGGGAAGCAATAGAGCTAACCCTGGGGTTTACAAGGAAAGTTCGGCCTCTGGAGTAGCACTACTAAACGGCCTCCTATGAAACACACCCTGGTATGTAACTGGCTACTAAACTATAATTATTACAGCACCAGAACACACATAGCCACCTTATTCTATATACATTTTTAAGCAAACTCAACCTTACAGCGAGGGCCACCATCGTCAAACACCTTGGTCGTTTCCTCATCATCAAAATCTTCCTCCAATGGCTTTGTCGTCATGTCTTTATAAAAAGAAATGTTGGTTCCTCTAGAGTAATGAGAACGGTTTCGGCAAAACAGGATGCCCCCAACCAAAACGATAAGCACAAGGATAACAATGACAATGCCCACAATAACTCCAGTTGACAGACCTTTATTTCCAGTCTTGTTACCTGTTTACAAAGGAGACAAATTCAAATAGCTTAACAACAAATACAGTAAGAAAATCAAGAGTTTTCCATATTTGTCTTAATATGTTCTTATGGTTCCAGGTTAGTGCTCAGGGTTGTCACAAGTAGAAAACAGCCGGCAATTACTGCCAGCTACTCTTACGAAAATTGCCAGCTACTTCACCCACAAAATAACACCAAAAGTGTTTCTGTCTCTGACTTTTTATCAGCTGTCTACTTCAAAACTTATTGACAGCCCTCAGTGCTGCTTATAGAATGTAAGGCTACGAGTGCATTTTCCATTTCTTATTCAATGTAAATTAATACACTCCAGTACTGTACTTACACTTATATAATATGCCCTTTTTTACCAAGAAATAATAGTTCGAATTTTCAATGTGCATTATATACGGAACCCATTGTTCAGGAATGTTCTTATCAGCATACTCTAAACAACAAAACAAAAGCTTAAATGTAACTGATAATGACTACAATTCAAGTTGCTACGACTAAAAAGTTTTCCATTTTGGTCTGTGAAGGAATTTAAATGACTTGAAACAAAACATCTAACAAGAAAAACAAAACAACATGTCTATCTTGAGCAATCAAAAGTTTAGGGAATGAGAAGAACCAAGTGACAGTTGCTGTTGTGCTGAGAAGATGGACAACTTAAAGTCAATAATGATCTTTAACCAAAAACCGCAAGGCTGCTTTTTTGTTACGCATTCCAGGCAATCCCGACAGCGTTAATTGTTCAAACCAGATCGTTGATCAGCCACCATGCTGGATGACATTACATTAGAGTGGATTGGGACGAGCACTATTTGCTGCATTTCTAACATGGTGGCTGAGCACGATCGAACTTTATTACTAGCACTAGTAATCATACACCACAGGCTATGTTCAAATAAGAAAACAAGCCATTTTTCTTTCAATACATGATTTCTCAAAGATCAACTACTGGTTCTGTTTGCACAAAACTTGTTTTTTTTTTTTTTCAAATTATGGTTGAAAATATAGGGTGCGCATTATACGCAGGTAAATACGGTAGTCCAGATACTTATAATGACCCTCGTACTGTTACTTGGAACATGCACTTTGCCAGGGATTAGGCGTGACCCAAAGGTCATAAGTATGTTACCATCTGACGCCCAAGTGACAAAAACTATTACAGAAAAAAGAGTCTACAAAAATCCCTCAGTAGGAATACAGATAAAAATGACTTCTTCTAATCATGTGTTCAAATCCAAGATAGGACAAATCAAATGTGTTGAATGAAAAGACAATAACCCTGGGAAATACCAAAAAAATATTTGCAAAATAGCATGCACTTACCAATTTGTGCAATCTTGTTCCCTTCTGTTGCACTTACTTGTGGGGTATTTGGATTCCAAGTGCTAACACCAGTAATAGGAGGCATTGGCTGATTAGATTTGTCTGGAAATTTTGAAGACTTGGAGATTCCGTTTGACCTTGTAGTTTTAGGAGCAGCAGTTGTCTTAGAAGGTGCTGAGCTCCCAGATGTTGGGTTTTTAGAGGAAGTTGGTACAGCAGGTGGAGTGGGCTGCCCTGTAAAGGGTTTACCAACACAATTTGATCCATCAGCTGTCATGTTCATTCCATTAGGACAGCGACAGGAGTGGCTTCTAATTCCAACAATGGCCAAGAGACAAAGATGGCTGCATCCTCCATTGTTGCTAGCACATGGGTTTGTGGCTAAAGAAAGAAAACATCAATTAATAAGGAACTCACGACTGGTAATGGTCTAACTGGTTCTTTTAAGAAGTTATCAAATGGTTTAATGATGAAAGTGCCACCTCATTCCAACTAAGTGCAAGTGAAAGAATCTTTGGTACAAAAAGGCAGATGTAATCAAAACACTCAATGCACTGCTAGAATAAGAAAACTTGATTCCACATTCCACACTGTTTGCAAAGAGGATTATCTATACATACAAAAACTAGCACAAAAATATCATCAAACAAGTTAAAGTGCTGACTTAGTTGGAAAGACTGTGTTTATTGAAAAACAACAGTCCACTTCTTTAAGTTATATAGAAGCAATTAGGGATAAATTAAAATGGGTTCTTAATAAGCAGTTAATTTACACAACCAAAACAAGTCTATCACATATTATTGTAACCTTAGTTTGTTTTATTTTCTCTTACTTTTTTGATTTGTTTTTCTTTTATTGTAGGAATATGTACATTTTAAACATTCAACTGGTAAGGAACTTGTGATTAACACATGTGTTGGAATCTGTCTTCACATAACATTTATTTATTTATTTGTCTAGTCACAAAATCAACAACGTGTTTAAGGCATTGCTTACAGTGACCTGACGTCTAAACATAATCAGAATTATGGGGAGACTACCTTGAATAACTATTTAATATCATTACTTATAAATAAGTGGTGCTGCATGTGTGTGCCTTGGCAAATTCAGAACAGTTTGAATGAAAAGTCGAACATCTTTGTTTCAAAGTCAAGAAAACTTGATAAATTGGTAATTGATACTGGAAGAGAATTCCAAATCATGGGACCTAATGGTAAAGGATTGGTTGAAGTAAATAAATACTTCTTACCATTTGGTTGCCGAAGTGGATGGTAGACATGGATGTCCATGTGTGACCACAATGTGGGCCGGATTTTCTGTTGCTCAAGTCCAGTAAATTTGTTTAGCTTCCTGATGCCCTTGCCCCATTTGAACCAGTCAGTATAATAAATATTGTTTTCAAACACACCAAGACCGAATGGATGATGAGGAGTTATAATGGCAACACGACGACGATCCGATCCATCATAAAAGCTAGTCTCAATCTTTTTCATCCTGCAGGAATCAAGAAGCAACATTGGAATACAGTTTGCAATTCAAAGATGTGGTAATATCCCCATGAACATACACATGAACAACCAGACAGATTTTTAAGTTATATCTGCATCCCCATGCAGTTTCAGATCTGAAGAGTTTGTCCATACCTGACATTTTTATTTTATTCTAATCATTGTACACCCGTGCAATAAAATGTACTGCCATTAGATATAGTTTTTAGTAGAAACAACCTCACAAGCTTTATACCATTAACATGACTCCAGAGAAAACCTAGTAACACATGTAGAGAGGTCATGCTTTATGCTATAGAGCCTACCCTTTTTTCCTCTAATATCTCATTTAATTTTCCTTAAAAATTCTGCCAATTTGCCAAGGTTAAATCTACGAATCCAAAATGATATTAACTGCATAGTTAAGTATCATTAACTGTGGTTATAAGATAAACATACTCAATTCTAAAGCCATACATTTTTATTTTAAAATTTAAATTTGTTTAAAAAAAACATATATTTTTATTATCAAACTGAAGTTATGCTCAAAATAAGAAGGGTTTCTCTGTCAATAGAAATTAAAGCAGCTTTATGATATTATTACTGCAGATACAGTAATTTACCTGGCATCAGCCCAGTAAATTCTCCTGATAGTATAATCCACAGCCAATCCATTTGGCCAGCCAAGGTTTCCAGATATTATCACCATCCTGGTTGCTGGGTCACCATCCATGCCAGATCTCTCTATCTTTGAGTTCTGACCCCAATCAGTCCAAAACAGGTATCTGAAGGAAGTAGTAAAGACGCCATTACTAGAAAGACGGTTTTTATGATTTTAAATCTGAATAAACTTAAACAAACTGAGTTCTTTTATCGGTAATTCCAAAATTAACCAAGCTATTTCTTTTATTATCAGTAACAAGACATCAGCAACAGAATGTGTGTGCTTTAGAAAGGAGACCCATTCTTGTTTGCAAACACTTACCATGTGAAACAATGCTCAATTAAAGATGAAACACCATGAATCAAGCTAAAAACAAAGATGATCGTGCAGTAGACATTTCTGAACAAATTTGAGGTGTGTCATATTTGTTAAAACACAATTATCGAGTGTTTGATATTTCTCATCAAATGGGACTATTGTTTATTTTATTTATTTAAATACCCAAGGGCATCCGATTTAGCAGAGCTAGTTTAAATGGGGCCCTGACACACAGATGAAACCAGAGGTAGAGATGGACCACCACAACAGGAACTACGTCCCATACTCTTTCTTAAGAGTGTGTGGGTTCTTTAATGTCCCACAGATTACTAGAAATAAGTGCTGTGAGACGGGACCTATGGTTTAGTTGTCCTTATCTGAGAAGACAAAAAAGTCTAACCATTTGAAGATGACATTACGAAGGAAGCACTTTCTCCTCAATCATTTTAAGACCCTGAGTGTTGGTGCAGCTGGGGTTTGAACCCACAACCTCCGGTATGCAAGTCCAGTGCTCTACCAACTGAGCCATTTGTGACGAAACTAATGTGGTTTATCTAGAAACCACAAGGGCTGACCGAAATAGTTTACGTGTCTGCGGTATCTATTACCGGAAATAGTTTAGATTTTTCACTAGCCACTCCTAGCACATGTATTACTTGTTTTTCTATCTGCTCGACATTATTATTGAACGTCGTTTGCTAAACAAAGTCTCTCGCGTGTTGTTACATGGTGGCAGCGAGTGGAGAGCTATAGTGGTACAATATTACACATAGTTTCTCATCAACGCAAGAGTAAAAAGAATGGCATCGGGATACTCCCTACCACCTCCAGCGCACCTCGAGATTCATGACTCGAACGCTGCGGAAAAGTGGAAAAAGTTCCTGTTAGCATGGGAAAACTACGCTCTCGCCACAGAGCTCAGCGAGAAGTCCCAGCCAGTACAAGTAGCCACACTCTTGACAGTGATAGGCGAAGAAGCAAGAGAGGTGTACTCCACCTTTAACGACTGGGTAAACGAGGGAGACGACAAGAAAATCGGACCAGTACTAAAGAAACTAGGAGATTATTGCGAACCGCGCAAGAACATTCCCTTCGAAAGATATCGCTTCAACCGACGTATTCAAGAGCCAGGAGAGACTTACGACCAGTATCGCACGGCACTTCGAAAGTTAGCCGAGGGTTGCAATTTTGCAACAATAACTCCCGAAGAAATACTTCGCGACCGCCTGTTGTTTGGAATTCGTGACAACAAACTCAGAGAGAGATTGTTAAGGGAGACAACATTAACACTCGCCAAAACAGACGAAATCTGCAGGGCATCCGAGAGCACAACTGCTCAGATGAAACTTATGGAAAAAGAAGAGAATCCATCAAGCACCGTAAATGCAGTCAGAGAAAAAAGCAAGAACCTTAAAGTGCCAAGAAAACGAAATCTCAAAGGCAAGGACTCCCAACACGGAAAGCCCAAAGAATGTGAGAGGTGTGGCTCTGTTCATGATCACGCAAAGAAAGAACAATGTCCGGCTTTCGGCAAGACGTGTTTGAAGTGTGGTAAACTATCGCATTTTGCAGCTAAATGTCGCAGTAAGAAACGAGACAACAACACTCGCACGTTTGTTAGAGCATACCGTCAGCGAATCCGAGGTATTCTACGCCGACATGATATCAGCAGTAGATCTGGATGATTCCCAACTCGTGACACTAAAACTGGAGTCTGGCAATTATCTGCGGTTTCAACCGGACACTGGAGCACAGTGCAACGTAATTCCGGTAAGCCTCTACAAGAAAGCCACAAAAGACCACAAATTGGAACGCGTGACACCACTGAACACTCAACTCTCAGCCTACGGTGGTTCGAAATTACAAGTTGTGGGCCAAGTTCGTATTACCGTGTGGCGTGACGACTACAGATGTCAGTTGGATTGTAAACTTGTTGACAACAACACAATCCGCCCCCTCCTTGGACGAAAAGCCTGTGTGGGCATGAAGATCATTACATACACTGACAATGATCAATTAAACAAACCACAAACAGGAAATGCCCCAGTGTACTCGCTCGAAACGGCAGCAAAAGTAACGCAAGCGCCCATTACCAAAATGGCCCTGATTAAGAAATACCCGCAAGTTTTCGGCGAAGGTGTCGGAAAGCTGGCCGGTGAACACCATATTAGAATTGACAGCACCGTTAACCCTGTACAGCACGCACCGCGTCGCGTACCTGTGGCACTCAGAGCTAAAGTAAAAGAAACCTTAGAAGACTTGGAGAAACAGGAAATCATTGCACCCGTGACCTGTCCCACAGCATGGATAAGCTCCATGGTAACTGTACCGAAGAAAAACGGAAAACTACGCGTATGCCTGGACCCCAGGGACCTCAACCGTGCCGTCCAACGCGAGCACTACCCTCTCCCAACAATTGAAGACATTGCTACTCGACTCCATGGCGCGAAAGTCTTCACAAAGCTCGATGTACGAAACGGATTCTGGCATGTGGTCCTTGATGCAGAGTCGTCCTACCTGACAACCTTTCACACCCCGTTTGGACGTTACCGTTGGCGACGCCTGCCTTTCGGTATCAGCTCAGCTCCTGAAGTCTTCCAACGCAAAATGCACGAGCTCATTGAAGGACTTTCAGGCATCGAAGTCGTGGCAGATGATTTTATCGCAATTGGTTGCGGAAACACAGTTGAAGAGGCCATTGATGACCACGACACAGTCCTGATTAGATTCCTGGAACGCTGCAAAGAGCGAGGCGTTAAGCTCAACACGGACAAGCTCAACCTCCGACTAACGGAAGTCCCGTTCATCGGACACGTCGCCACAGACAAAGGTCTATGTGTAGACCCCGCCAAAGTCCGGGCGATCAGCGAAATGCCCGCACCCACAGACAAAGCCGGAGTTCAGAGATTGCTGGGACTCGCACAGTATCTCAGCAAGTTCCTACCACGTCTGTCTGACATCACAAAGCCATTAAGAGAACTCACCCAGAAAGACGTACAGTGGACCTGGGAAACTGCCCAAGAAGAGGCATTGGTGGCGCTAAAGAATGCTGTCATGACTACCCCAGTCTTGCGCTACTACAACCTAGAGGAAGAAGTCACGCTCCAGTGTGACGCCTCTCAGTTTGGGTTAGGCGCCGCCCTATTACAAAACGGACAGCCGGTGGCCTACACATCGCGTGCTCTTACAGATGCAGAAACTCGCTATGCCCAAATAGAAAAGGAACTGCTCGCAATCGTTTTTGCGTGCGAACGTTTTGAGCCGTATGTGTACGGCCGTGACGAAGTCCATGTGGAAAGCGACCACCAGCCCTTAGAGTCAATCTTTCTAAAGCCACTCCACTCAGCACCTAAGCGACTCCAGCGAATGTTGCTGAGACTCCAAAAGTACAGCCTTCGAGTGACTTACAAGAAAGGTCACGACATGTTTCTGGCCGACACCCTGAGCAGAGCTTTCCTCCCAGAGGTCAACGCCTGTGAGTTCACGCAAGAGCTCGAGGAAGTGGATCACACAGCCTCACTACCAGTCAGTGACGAGCGTTGGCAGCAGATCAGACATGCATCGGCAGATGATCCTGTGTTACAGCAGCTACGTGCTACTATACGCCGGGGATGGCCAGAAACCAGATCCGAAATTCCGGAATGTCTCTACCCCTACTTCGACATGAGAGATGTGCTGACTGTCCAGAACGAACTCGTCTTCAAAGGACAACTTCTCGTAGTACCAGCCTCCCTACGTAAGGAGCTTATGGCAGTGGTACACAGCTCGCATATTGGCGTTGAAGGGTGTATACGCAGAGCACGTGATACCCTCTACTGGCCCCGCATGGCAACCGAGCTACGAGAGTACATCTCGAAGTGTGACGTATGCCTAGCCCACCGCACCGGACAAGCCAAGGAAACACTCGTACAGCACGAAGTGGTGGCCCGTCCCTGGTCCAAAGTCGCCGCTGATCTTTGTGAGCTAGACAACCGCACACTCCTAGTCATCACTGACTACTACAGTAACTTCATAGAAGTTGCTCGACTCAACACTGCGACGTCACGCAACGTCATCAAAGAAATGAAAGCCGTATTTGCCAGGTATGGCATTCCAGACGTCCTCGTGACGGATAACGGTCCCCAGTTTGCATCCGCTGAATTCGCTGTCTTCGCGAAAACCTGGATGTTCAAACACAGTACATCATCACCCTACCATCCACAGTCAAATGGAAAGGCTGAGAACGCCGTGAAAACTGTGAAACGCCTGTTTACCAAGTGTAAAGAGTCTGGCCAATCAGAGTTCCTAGCACTGTTAGATTGGCGGAACACCCCGACTGAAGGAATTGGCACCAGCCCCGCCCAGCGTCTAATGGGACGTCGCTGCAAGACCCTCCTTCCTGTCGCCGGTACCCTGTTACAGCCTCGTTACTCAACAGAAGAGGAGACACGCGCGCTTATTGGCAACAAACAGCGGCAGCAGCACTACTACAACAAGCATGCAAGGCCGGCACTGCGACCAATCGGACAAGGTGAAACCGTGCGCATGAAACTACCTGGTCAGAAAACCTGGAGCGCTGGTACCTGCATGGCACAAGCTGGTCCGCGTAGCTACGATGTGAAAGTCGGTGAGACTGTATACCGTCGCAACCGCCGCCAGCTGATTCAGTCCAAAGAACCTCCCATTGTAGACTCCAGCGAGCCAGAACCTTCTACATCATGTGCAGAGACAAAACCTCAACACATTGAACTAGCCAATCAGCCGCCGACCCAAGCATCCAGCACCCCTGACTCACAACCTGTTAGTATACGCAAATCACAACGTACCCGCAGACCACCTGCTCACCTAAAGGACTTTGTCACCAAATGAACTATTAGTTCCTCTAAATACTTGTTGATACGATCTTGATTTATTAGGAAACACATGTAGCTTACTTTCTTGATAGGAGGAAAGATGTGACGAAACTAATGTGGTTTATCTAGAAACCACAAGGGCTGACCGAAATAGTTTACGTGTCTGCGGTATCTATTACCGGAAATAGTTTAGATTTTTCACTAGCCACTCCTAGCACATGTATTACTTGTTTTTCTATCTGCTCGACATTATTATTGAACGTCGTTTGCTAAACAAAGTCTCTCGCGTGTTGTTACACCATTTAAATATGAAAAATGCGTAAGTTGATCTGACATCCAAATGCATCAAAGAGCTTGATTTCCTTTGCCTTTCCTATTGCATTATTATTGAAACTAGCAGCGTTAGAGTATCATTGAATTTGGTGATTACACTTCAAAATGTTCCTTCTGGAATTGATCAGAGGTCTCAATGTTAACAATTTTGCTTGGCCACACATTCCAGTCTAAAACAGTTCTAGACCGAGTATTATGACTATTTTTCTGTGTCTTGGTACACAGTAGATGGATGAAATGAATCCAAAGAAAACAAACTTTGAGTTGCATCAGGGGTTCAACTTATCATAAGTCAATACCCTCACCAAGTGTGAGGGCTGTACTGGAAAATACTGGGCAATTAAAGGTTGCAGCTGTATAAAAACCACCAAGGGCTGATATTCCCCAGTAAGCCCAAGGAAGTTAGGTTAGTGATTAGTTTATTACAAGGACATCAGGCACGCTTGCTTCACCTTCAAACTGTGAACTTTAAGAAACAAAAACTAATAAAGTCTATACCAAAATCCTGTTCTTGAAAAAAACAATCAGAGTGCTAGACTCCCTCCAGTCTACCTTGTGATATAATAAAATGAGAATAATTTAAGAATTGCCTACCCAAGAAGGGGATCCACAACAATGGCTCTAGGATCTTCCATACCAGTGCTAAACAAAGTCAGGCGATTTGATCCATCCAGTTCTGCCACTTCAATCATGTTGTAACCACCATCAGTCCAATACATCTTCTTACTCACCCAGTCCACAGCAATACCATCAGGTGTTTGAACATCAGTTATAAGTTCTTCAATTGATTCTGTAGGTACTGAAGAACAATGATCATGAGAATTAGCAGTATACATGACAATCAATTTTGTTATATTCCTAGACTTTCAGTCAACTACAGTAAACAATGATTCCCATTGGTTTATTCTTGGTCACATGGCCTTGCCTAAATTCAAATGCACTCTAAGCAGGACACAATTCAGCTTGGGCTACAACAGCACATGATCAAAGTATGCATGGTGGAAGATGGTTTTATATAAAGCAGGAAAAACATTGCAAGTTTTTACAGTTGTGAATGAACACAATAATCATAACACATTCTTCAACTGGTAACTATTTAATGTACACTGTTACCAGATTGAATTGAAGATGGAAATTGTTGCTCTTTGAAGAGACCAAAAAAACTTAAGAAAAAAACAAGAAGGAAAGAACAGACCAAAACAAAATCATCATCCCATATCAGACCACAGGAACTGAACATCAGCCACAAAAATAGGAAGTCAAATGCTGTTACAAGTTTCCAAGCCTGGACAGCCCTTACTTCAAAATCAAAAGAAGTTCTTCCACACTGCTTGATCAATGCTACCCTTAAATACCAAGAATTACAGTATTTTGAATTCTTAATTCCTAATAGACCCTCCAACTTTGTTTTATATCAATTTTCAAGACTACCCTTGAAATTAAAGCACAAGACAACACTGCAGTCATTTACCTGTTCCTGAGCTTGGTATACGTGCACGGCAAATCTTCTCATCTCGCACATCGGTCCAGTAGATGTAGTTCGCGTAATAGTCATAGTCCAAACTGACTATTCCTTTCTGGCCAACTACAATATCATTATACACACTGGTCATAGAATCCAGTGAGAGCCTCCGAATGGTGTGTTGAGTGGAAAACAGCAAAAAAGGTGTACCACCAACTAAAAGACACAACAAAAACCATGCATGGTTAAAAATAGTTATATTTAATGATAGATTAGTTATCTAATATTTATTAACAGCAAATTATCAATAATACCAATAATTATTATTGGTTGGTACACTAAAATAATGATAAACAAAATAACCCCTCTTGGACTAAAAGGTTAATCTATGTATTCTTCGACTAAGCTAGGAGGAATTCCCTTCGTTTTGTTAGCTTGGAACAAGCAAAAGTGGCAAGTCAAACGCTATTTTATATTGTGTCCATATGTTTGGTTACCTGCTGCTTTACATGTCTTCTTGTCAGGTTCTAGCTGATAACCTGGCTTACAGGAACACTTGCAGCTTCCTTTGGTATTGGTACAAATTTGAGTGCACTGGCCATAGTTCTTACATTCATTAATGTCTGAAAAAAAAAAAATAATATTGAGAAGCAATGAAGATGGCATATGTACTTTTCAGCACTGTCACAGGCAACCTGAGAGTAGATTCAACCTCTATTGATAGACTTCAGATTTGATTTTTCTGAGTTTGCCTTAATAAACAGTTATACTGAAAAACGCATTGTTCACAAACCTGTTAGTAATATCTTACATCAGTCAAACATGAAAAAAAAAACCATCAATTGGCTACAGTTGCACATTGGTGCTAGGCTGCTCATCCATGCATATGTGACACCAATCAGGCAAATAAAAATCACAAATTATGCCCCCGATACAGCAAGTGATATGTTCTTCAATATATCCAGAATAATTGAAGACTTGTCTTATAGAGTTTTGATAGACTGGCTCCCTAGACTACTTTTCATTTCATCTGTAGGCCTGGCCAACATTATTGTGACAGTAAAAATAGCAAAACGAAAATAAAGATTATTGTATGTATACTGCTTAAGACTTGAAAATAAAAAATTCATTAGAATCTGCAAATTTTTTTGGATATTAATTTTTTGACAAAACATTTTTCACATAAACAGAACAATCAATCTTTACCATTGCAAGTCCTTCTGTTTTCACCAAGCTGAAATCCTTGGTGGCATGAACAGTTATAGCCAAACTTCATATCAGTGCATATCTGTTGGCAATGGCCATTGTGGTCCATACATTCATTTATATCTGAAGAAAAACACAATGTTCACAGTTATCAACAGGGATATCACTATTCCAAGTATGATTAAATAATTTCCCAGCTAGATGCGTTTTACTTTTTTGAGCAGAAAAGGTTCATTTACAGATTAAAAGAATTGTGTAAGGAAATGATAATAATAAAAATACATTAGTAATATTAGCTAATGATAATTTCAATCAATTATTAATTACATTTATATTAATCAATAATAATAATTTCAATTATCACTATCATTGCATATCAGGGAAACAATATTGTTAGTTCATCATAAATATTTGCAGTTCATTATCTGCCAAGACAATGCCTCTGCAGAACCCCTTTAATTGCATAATACAGTATTGTACTTTTTATAACTCAAACTGAAAATGAGGATTTTCTTTTTTTTTTCAGGGGAATGAACCTTGAAAGTTGCAACCAAATCTGGTTTTGTCAGCAGGATTTACATGTTCTCTTTTTTATGATGCTTTGTTGGCTAATCAGAAACAATAACACTGTCATGTTCCATGATAGCAATTAGTAGGATACTGAAAATTATGAAAAGCCAGCTCCTTACTGCAATTATCTGGTTCATCTTCTTGACTGGGACAGTCTATTCTTCCATCACACACTTGGCTTTCCTCAATACACTTTGAAGTGACTCCACATTTAAACTGACCTGGTCTGCAAGTGGCTAGTTATATCAAAACAATTGAACCTTTCAGTAACTGAGCTCAAGGGCCATACTGGGAAACATTCTCTTAGAAGATCCTAAAGTCTGGAACTATTTACCTCTCAGCATTTCATACTCCGAGTCATTTACATCTTTTAACCAATAAATGCTCATGTTCTTATCAAATCAATATAAAAATAGTTGAATCCACTAGTTCCACTAATTACTTTGTTTTCCGTTATTTCCTTGACATCTTTATACAGGTATCTCTAATTCACCCCTGTGGTTTCTGAGAGCATCCCAGTCTAATTTTTTCTCCTTTTTTCTTTTTTACTTTCATACTTGTATGAAGCTTCTCAGCAATCTTTGCAAAAGTTTCTATTTACTGATCGTTATTATACACTCAATGTATGATCCTGAGGGAGACAGTTAGTTTTGTTTTCCCAAGAGTCCTGATGTTTCCCAAGACGAAGTCGAGAGAAACATCAGGACTCAAGGGAAAACAAAACTGAATAGTTTGCCAAGGGATCATACATTAAGTGCTTTGTTATACATTTACACTTTGCCTTAAACAATTATATAGCAAAAACAAACAAAGATGGCACATTTGGCATGCAGGCAAGAACTGTGTGATTGTATCCCGGTCAGGATACATCTGAATTTGATCAGGGGCATGTCACCAAGAATCAACCAATCATAGTGCTTGTTTTGTTGAGTGAAAGTCTAGGTATGTAACAAAGAAGCTTATCGTATGGCAGTCAGTTATATTTGAAAATTGAAATTTGCTGTTTATTTTTTCTTATGTAAAAAAAAGTACATAGCCTATGACCATTCAGTCCTCACCAAAAAGTACCAATCAGATCGCATGAACTACATTAATGCCATATAATAAATTAATTTAGCACTGAGTTCTTAAATTTGGTTTTAGATGGCCATAAAATAAAAAAAAAACGCTGCTGCTGTAATATTCTCATCACATAAAAATACTCACGGCAGTTGGCTTCATCGCTTGCATCTTGGCAGTTATTGGAGCCGTCACATCTCTTTGAACTTGGAATACATTCCCCACTATGACACATAAACTCACTACTTGAGCAATTACCAAGATCTGCTGAAAATGAGGTCATATTTATGAGAACTACGGTTACTATACTTCATATAAACAAAGAACATAAGGCAAGCATCTAGTGAATGTTTATATGCTTCTCTCACATTATGGGCCAAAGATGACAATAAGGGCATTGAGTGCACTCCAGTCTGAGCCAATCTGATAGTCAACAGGTTAATAATGATAAATACCTAGTCTCTTTGATATTGCTTCTTTACATATCCCGTATTTATGCAGGTATAACATGCACCTGTGCATAATACGCACCCTAATTTTTGAGCATGCTTTTCCAAAACAATTAAATAAGCAAAAACTAAAGGTTAATTCTCTGAAAAGTTATTTATTGAAGTATCTAGAATTCAACATTCGCTTAATCTTTATTAAAATACCAAAAAAGGTTACTTCTTCACGGGAGTTTCCATACAAAAACCTACCATATTTACCCGTGATGTTGACCCCGTGTATAAGAAGACGCCCAATTTTTGAGTCCCAAAGCTAGATTTTCCTCATTTCTAGGTAAGAATTTCTTGTAAAACTTATCTAGTACTTCTTAGAAGTTTCTTTCAGCTACTATGGATCTGTGATAAGTTAAATATTAGCACACATATACAAGTGTTTTACCTGGTTTAGCAACACTTGTGTATGCAGTCATTAATAAAAAAAAAACAATTTTTGTAAAATGCTTACAAAACCAAACATGATGGTTTCAAACCTTCTTAAGTATAAGATAAAAAGTGGCTTTATAAGACAGACAAAACAACAAAGAAGGTCAGGGCTCTTTGAAAATAACTCAATAAACAAACCTGCTCGCTGTCAAGTTAAACTGCCAGGTTACTAAACAGAAAAGTTTGAAGCGCGAAAGGTGATTCTCCGAGCGAATTTGCAGCTTTATTTGCAGGAAAACAATAGGATTTGTGTATAATACGCAACACAATTTTGAATGTAAATTTTTTGGGGAAAAAGTGCCTATTAAACACGCATAAATATGGTTTTAAGTATTTATATAGTATTTCTATCAACTACCCCAAAACAAACAAGGGAACACCAAAACCATTTACAAGAGTTTCCAATAGAAGCTGACTTCCAGTCCTTGCACATCATGTCCACCACTACACTACTGTCTTTCCCTGTGTACTGCATAATTTAGTAAATAATAATAATAATAATAATAATAATAATAATAATAGTTATTATCATCATCATCATCTTTAAACAGGGTGCGTTCTCACAAAAGTAGTTTTCAGTGGTTTTTAGTTGCCATTCAATTAAGCATTCGCAGCACTTTGCACTTACTGCATCCTTGCTCATCAGATCCATCAGTGCAATCCTCTTCACCATCACATCTCCAGTGTCCCTGAATACAGTCTCCATTAGTACAACGGAACTTCTTTGCTGAACAGGTGGGCATTCTGGGGGTGGCTGTTTGACAGCCATCTTCATCTGACTCATCAGGACAGTCGCCATCCCCATCACATCTCCAGCGAACTGGGATGCAGTTATTGTCACGACAAGTAAACTGCGTGGAGCTGCAAGTTGACCTTTCATCTACAAAATACATGTAGGATATCAAACGGCATTCACTGGTCAATACTGGGATATTTACAGGAAGGACTGCTAGAGGCTCGTATAGTTACTAATATTACTTTTTAATTTACTTATTTACTTTTGTTTCAAAACTACATCTCACAATAACAAGAAGACACAGTACATAGCAAAGCAAAATTAATAGCATGTCATTAAACTTGGATTGCAGGGTATTTACAGGCATTGTTTTGCACATAATAAATAAAAAACAACAGGGCATCCTATTTTGAGCAGATTTGTACATTGCTGCAACCCGTAGGAGTAACTCAATTTGAGTAGTATGATCCTGTGGGTTCTGAGACAGCAAGAAATAAATTGAATTTCACACAACAAGATCAACCAAAATTAACCAAAATCCATAAAATCAATCAAACCCCAAAAATCACATCAAAATCATAAAAAATCACTCCAATCAAAATCAAAAATCAAAAAATCAGATCAAAATCATAAAAAAACCAATCTGATTAAAATCAAAATTGACCAAAATCTACTAATCCCAAACAAAGTGTATGAGACCGACCCCTGACAACCAACCGACCTACCGTTTCGACCAATTTTCGTACAATATTAACGGATGGCATATAAATATTCCACCATCGTTGTCTTCTTAACCATTCATGAATCCAACTCAAGTCTTGTTGGTACAACTTAAGCATATCATATAACATAACTAAAAATTGATATTGTAGTGATAGTGATAGTGTATTAAATTTCATATGACTGCAGCAATAAGTGAAAACTTGGAACCCAATAGACATGCAAGAGTACTATACAGTTGATTTTAATGGATTTTGGTTAATTTTGGTTGATCTTGTTGTGTGGAATTCAATTTATTTCTTGCTGTCTCAGAACACGCAGGATCATAATATTATTTGTTCATACATGAGATTAATTTTTGATTATCACAGCTAGATGGAAGATGAGATAAATTTTTAATTTTTCATAAAGATGACCATACATTTCATGGATTCATTCATGTATTGTTTGACAAATTTTAACCTGGTAAAACTTAAGTTTTTTTGGCGTGATGTAAATGAAGGTAAAGC
This sequence comes from Ricordea florida, assembly GCA_949710005.1. NCBI lineage: Eukaryota > Metazoa > Cnidaria > Anthozoa > Corallimorpharia > Ricordeidae > Ricordea > Ricordea florida. Next base: position 28,309,692 of record OX453280.1, on the reverse strand, counting down.
AAAAGAAAATCATACTTTAAAAAAAGCAAAATGAACATAATATGTCTTGTACAAATCCTCTTACCACATTGTTCATCTGAGTTATCTCCACAGTCATTATCTCCATCACACTTCCAGGATTTGGAGATACAGTGGCCATTGCCACATCTGAATTCAGCAGAGGTACAGCTCCGCTGGGCTGGGAAATAAAAAGATCACCAGATACTGTATAAACGATCAACTGCTTCTGCCTAATTTAGATGACACATATACAGACATACATACATACAGTATTGCTCAAATGCAAGTTACTACCTTCTCGCGAGATGCGCCTTGCTAACGGTACTCTCAATACAAGTCTCATTTCTCTCTAGTTGAGTCTTGTTTCTTGCGGGAGTCCATCAAAAAACTCTAAGTATGTTTGTGAGAGGGTAATGATTGACTGGCATCAAAAGGTACAGCTGTACATGTAGCCAGCTACGAACAGCTCTCTTGTAAGTGATTGTGATCTTCTAGTGAAGCAAGGCAGGAAGAATATTGTTGACTGGATTCCATGTCCCCAATTGTCAAGTCAGATCAAAGCTTTCATTGGTTGATTTAATAGTTTGCTGGATTTTTCCTTTTCCTTTTTTTACTTTTTGATGCCAATGAAAGAGGGCAAGCAAAGCAAACAAATGGTTGTTTAGCCAAACCATGAATTTCCGGAATCCTTTGTTGTTGTGACCATGTGTCAACAATGGGTTTCTAGACCAGTGAACTTTTGCGGTTTTTTTTTCACAAACACTTTGTCAGACAAGTGGGAACATAGGTTAATTTGAAGCTTCATTACATGGATTTATAGATTTACAGGATTTTTTGACGTTTTGAAACAACCGAAAGAGTATCAGCAAAGCAAGCAGGGTCTTTCGCCGAACCGAGAATTTTGGCATTCTTTGTTGTTCTAACCATGCATAAACAATGGTTGCTGGACCGGTGAACTTTTGCATTTATTTCACAAATACTTTGTCCTACAAGTCAAAACTTTCTCAAATCAAGGCTTTAATTGCATAGGTTAACAGTTTCCTGTTTTCTTTTTGTTTTCTTTTTCTTTTTTTTTTTTTGGGGGGGGGGGGGGAACTTTAATGCGAAACAACAAAAGAGCGTGAGCTAAGCAAGCAAATAGTTCTTTCACCGGACCAAGAACTTTCAGCATCCATCGTTGTAGGAACTATGCATAAACTACACATTTACCACAAATTTATAGAAACAGACCCTTATATCCAGTGGTTACAAATGCTTACGTTCAGGGGTTACAAATCCTTACATTCAGGGGTTTAATAAATCCCTTTGTCAAGGAGTTGTAAATCCTTACATCCAGGGGTTTTGAATCCTTACATACGGGGATTTTAAATACTTGTCTGGTTTGCCACTTTTCCAAAAAATGGAGGCAATAAAACAACAAAATAAAAATACCACTGTCTCCCATGCCATTTACCCCCCTACATTCTCCTGCCATGGAAACACTATTTGAGAACCCTGCTGACCACTCTTTGAACAAATGAATTAACTAAATGTGGAGATACAGTGGTGAAGTGGTTAGCATGTTGGCCTTCACAGTAGGAGGTCTCGAGGTTGAAAAATGATCCCATCCAGGGGCAGTAACAACCTTCCCAGGTGCTTTACTACTGAAATCAGGATCAGCTCCAGCTACATGTATACAGACGTTACGAATCATGTGCACCTTTACTAATATTGAAATTAACATACCAACAGCACAGCCATTTTCATCTGTCCCATCTCCACAGTCATCCTGACCGTCACACTTCCACCTCTTAAGGACGCACCGCCCATTTCCACACCTGAATTCCCTTGGGCCACAAGTGATGTTTCCTGGAAGTACAATTTTTGTTTAAACCACATAACCTGAGCACTACAGCCTCTACATTTTAGAAAGCCAATTACTGCTACTGCAGAATAAGAATTGTGCCTATAGTGAGTTACTTCTTAATTTCAGTTCCTAGGACGTTGATTACATAGTGCCTATCTAGGGTCAACCATTGCACTTTATCTGCTCTTTAATCCTGGTTCCTGGAAGGCTAACAAGCCTGAAACTAGGGTCAAAAGTCAAGAATTGGTTACTGTTTAATCCATGTCCCATTCATACTTGATTCAGTTAATCAAGAGTTTGAGAGGCATGCATAATTTCTGTGATCATCTTAATTTGTTCAGTCCAAATCATCACTCACGTAAGACAGAACCAACATACCACAATTTGCCTCATCTGAGTTATCACGGCAATCATCATCCTGATCACACCGCCAGGAGAGCGAGATGCACCTGCCATTGTTGCACTGGAATTTATCTTGTCTACAGGTCTGAGGGGCTGATAATACATATACAGACTAACATTATACATTATTGACCAAGTGATGGGCCGATCTTGCCCACTCAGGTAGCCAATCAAATTTCAGGATTCGCCTCATCTTATCCACTTGTGGGATGAGTCACATAATAAAAGATGTTTAACTGATACCATAACAACAAATGTTACTTCTGGTACCAAACCCCACTTTTACAAATCTTGCTTAAAATGCGTGGAACAAACACCTGTTAAATTTGTCACTTTTGTTGCTGCCAGTTCAAACTTGACTGCTAAATCAAGTGCAAAGTAACTTGCTCCTTAGCCTGGGATCAAAAGTTCCATAATCTATTTTGTTCCCTAAATCTGCATTGACTTAATGTACACCTGTCAACTTGTCATTATGTTTATTTCAGGATAAATTACTATGTGGAAGTTTGGCAAAATACACTTGTGCCAAATACAGTTTTAAACCCTTAAAACCCAAAGGGATGAAACGATTCTCTATGTGATAACCATAATTAACAAGTAATAAGTAATTGGTGATAATTCTTTACTGTACTTATTGCCTTTATTCACACCCAAGTAATGATATCACATGGGAGAAACTTAGGGCTAGCATTACTGAGAGATACAGGGCCAGTTATTAGAGAGCTTAAGCAAACACAATGTCATCAAGGTTGACATCTGTGAAAAAACTGAATTTGTTTTCATCCTGAACCAATGGCAGTAGGCTTGTTACACATTCTTCCAATATTTCTTCCAAATGGAAGAATTTTACAATTTTTCTGCATTCCATTGCAAATTTCTCTATACTCACATCTTTGAGAAAACTTAAACAATGGTCATTTCACATTGCGGTTATGCAGAGAACAGCAAAATAAACCCACCACACTGTTTTTTGCACCTGTGCTTTTGTTTCGTTCAGCACTATTGTTTGGATCAGTCCTGGCCTATGTCATCATTAACGATTGCAGTGAAACTAATTGTTTACTTACGGCATCCCTGTTCATCTGAGTCATCACCACAATCATCCTCGCCATCACACTGCCAACGAGCAACAATACACTTTTGATTTGTACATGAAAACTGATTATCCCCACATGGATATGGTGTACTAGCATTGGCTGGAACTTGAAATTTAAAAAAAAGCAATCAGGTGCAGTTATACAATTCTATTCAGATACAAATGGAGATGTCAACAATGGACCTTACACATAAGTGACTGCCAATAATTTTACACAATATGAAAAATAATCAAACAAAAGCCCAAATTAAATTGAGTGAGAGATGAGGTCAAAATTGAGCTTACCTTTAGAGCCTTACTACAAATATAAAAAGGAAACGAGTCACTTGACAGTGATAAAATTTAGACATGGCAAGCTGGGCTTCTTCTCTAAGAAATTCCGTAAAACAAAAATTAATAAATCACGACTTTGCATGCAGCCGTTTAGTCTACAGCATTCAAATTTGCAATGGTTATAAGTCTTACCTCCAAACCTAAAATAATGGTATTGCTTTCTTATGAAACACGGTCAATTGGTAAATCTTCAGTAGTATATTTTTAATTTATAATGCATCTTTTCAGAAACAAAAAAAATCGAAAATGCTTTCCTTGCTGGTGGACTTGGAACAAGAACGAAATATAATTATTAACCAGGCTCACCCCAGGGCCTTGCGGTTGATCTCAATGTAAATGTTTCTATACATTTTTTTTAAAATTATTAATAGTTTCGTTTGTTATGGAACATTTGAAGTATTTGTTGCCATAGCGCTTGGGAAATTTCGGCTGTATTTAACAAAAGTTTCTGCGTGGGAGTCCGTTTATGACAAAGGGCAAATATTACGGAATCTTCTAGTCGCGATGGTTGAATAAAACCAAGAAAGAAATTTTCCGTCGTTTGAATATTTGGCTTTTAAAAGAACGAGTGTGCGTTTTGGTGTCTGCCAGTTTTTCAGTGTATCTTTCAAGTTCAAGCGCGTTCACAAAGTTTGGTATAGGTAGTTCGCCGGTACCTGTTAATAGTAAACGACACGAGGGACCATTCTCGCATATTGCCCCAAGCAATTAAAGGCTGATGCAACATAACAGATTTTGTGGATATCGAGCCAATGTTAAAAAGAGAGACACTCAGACACGTGAGTTCCAGTATTGGCAAGGCAATACCGACAATAACACATTCAACTTCAGTAATACCTCGCGGCCACAACAGGTAGCAAACAGGAAAAAACCTGCACGGTACACGCGTCGCGCCATATAACATGAATGGCGAATTTTATTACTGCATTCCTTTTTTAACCGAATCTTTCTCTTGAGAAATATCTTCTAAAAGCACCCTAAAAGGACCATAAAACTACGTTTTAATCTACAGTTCTCCTTGACCTATTTAGTAGAACAACGATACCAATATTCAAGGCGTAACACCTTTTAGAAAAAAGCGCCATATTTGTTTCTCACTTTTCTTTTGATATTTCGACACTCATTTCTTCTTTTGCAATAGATTTTGTACTCTTGTGGTTGATTTACAGTATCCCTCAATTCTAAATCAGTCAAGAGCCAAGAGCCAAGAGCCAATGGCGCGAAAACTACCATTGCCTACGTAAAAACGTAAGTGTCGCCTTGTACATAATTATGCAAATTTGCATATTGAACAGACAAGCCGTTTCTTCGTTCTTCCTGTCCTTTTCGGCAATTTTCGCTCAAAGTCGAAATAAAACGATGTTTATCGTATCCTTTTCTCAATAAGGAAGCAACATTTACATCGAATTTCCAAAGAATTTTTTGCCATTCTCTTGAAATGTTTAATTTACTTTTTTTTCATTCATTTTATCCGAGATTCATAAATACGGCGACAGTAAACTTCAGCTGTAAACAAAGCCGTGAAATCTGCCGCCAAAATGTTTCGCGAACTCAATTCAATGACTAAATTCGAGCTAAGGCAACAGAAGATTCTATTTCAACTAAATTTCTGTATTTCTGTTAAAAATGGAAATCATAGCAGTTAGATGTGCTACGTAGTACAAAGCTAATGAAGCGTGTTTTGATATGCGCCATGAAAGTTAAGCGTTTCATGGCGCTGAAAACTGTAAACCCGAAAAAACTATTTCTCTCCCTTAAGATGAAGTAAGTTTTTATTTCGAAAATTTGAACTGCCTTTTATTCCCATTACACGTGTTACTTACCAGAAACACAAGGCCCAACTGTGACTGTCAGGACGTACAACGCCACGGACCAAAGAATCGTTCTTGTAAATGGCCACATTTCAGTTCTCATCGACTATAACAAGAACGACCGAAATGACTGAAGCTTTTTAAAGCTGTTTATTTCTTGGGTACAAGACGATATGTTTTTATGGCAACTTTTTCGAAGTTAACTCGACCGCGTTGGACTTTGGAATGAAAGCCGGTTAGCAGGCTTTTGAATGAATTTCGTTTGTTGACAAAATGAGTGACTGGCATGCTCAAAGGTTTGGCGGGAAAAAGATGACGCAATAACACACACCTGTCATGGCTGCCACAGGGGGAAAATTTCAGCTGCGCCAATACATGCAATTGAGTCAAAACTAGAAAAAATCACCAAATTGTTTTTGGCAAGTCCAGTTAATAAAGCCATAGATATCACGACAAACAACTGTGAACTATTTAAAGGTAAAAGTTATGTTAAACGATATCATTTCGAGCCTAACCACCTCGTGTTCCCCCCCACCCCCGCGTGGGAAAAAAAAGCCACAGTTTCGTCAGTCATTTCTATCACGTGCTCTCCCAAAGACTGGCAACAACTTTCTTTTGTCTAGCTATCATGATTTTGCCTGTCTCTCAGCATAGACAAGGTAGTATTCAATTTTCTCTCATCATTTTTAAGGTAAGTCTGACCTTTTTGTTTCAGAGCCAAAAACGAAAATATATGGGTTTTTTCTGTGTTATGACTTCCTTCAGTAATATCGAAGAGGATACAGCTCTTAACGGAACTGCTGGGTACATTCATCTCAATCATTTTCTTTGAATAGCTTTGGTCGTAACACGAGTCGAAAGTTCTTAACAAGCGAGACAATTTTCCCTTTCGAGAATGATATTGGGATTCCAGAAACAGTCGACTACTATCTGATTTAGAATACCCTTGTCTGCGCGAAAGGTTTGGGTTTTTGGTCTATAGTTTCCGCTTTCGTCTTCATCTACTATTTTCATTTTATTTGTCAGGGTATTTCTTTGCTGGTTCCTGACTGAACCTCTGCGAGAAGAGGAAGATGCCATGGCATCCGCTTCATCGTGAAAACTCACAGACCACAGAAATATATAACATTCGCAGGCATATCAGAATTCCGCCTTGACCTGAGGGTTAAAGGACTTAAATACTTCTTTTCTTCCGAATTTAAGAATAACTCCTTCTTTTTTTATTATCAAAACTTAACCAGGAAATATTATAGTATCCACATTGCTTTGTTCAGTTATTATTCCGCAAGACACTTCTGACGAAAACATCCTTTGCGTTGGTGGCCTAAAACATTGCACAGATAATTTGTCAACGCTCAATCACTCTTTGAAAAGCACATATTAAAAGAGTCTTAAAAATTTTACAATTGTTCGTTCTCTTGTCATAAATGTATGTTTGACCATTCATAATCCTAAAACCCAGCCACAAAATGTCTGGCACGCAATGAATGCTAGGTATGTTTTTACAAATACAGGTTAAACCACATATTTCCTTTAAAGGAAGAAGCATTGTCAAACTGATTGAAACGAGTTCACATTCTGTGTGGAGCAAATTTAGAAATGGTCATACTTTATGCTCACTAAACCCGCGGTATAATTTTAGTTGTTTAAAAAATTTCAATGTTGCATAAAATTGGGAAAGCATCATGATCAAACTGAGTGGGGGGGCAAAATGAGAAGCGGCTATTTCAAGAACATCATTCAATATCGCGAGAAAGATTATACTGGCTGTGTAAATATTTAATAAAGCGTTTCTGTTGAGACTTCTGTCGTCAACGAGATGCAACAAATGTCGTTCTTATCTATAATGATGATCAAAGATTCGCTGTTTGTTGCCGCGACAGCTTGGTTTTTACGCCATTGCCCTCGCTTTTACGATAATACAATCCTCGACGTGCGTGGTCGCATATTGTAAAGCGTTTGTTTCGTCATTCCAAAGTACTATATTGCGTCATTTCATTTTCGCTGCATCATCGTAAAAGAGTTCGAGAGCTTTGTCACGCCAACGCAGAAGGTTCTCTCGCTTATGTTTACACTTCAAAAGGAAGACATTCGCTGTCGCCATCATCCAAAACTTGAATTACATCGGTAATAAGCTAATCAAACGGTCGCGTAGGAATCAAGGAAAAAATGTTATTTTAATAAAGTAAAAACTTCACCTAATGTTGTCCGTCGTTTCACGTGTTACTTACAGCAACTGCCCTCTAGAAGTAACTTGACACCCTAAGATAATGCAACACGTACAGGCCCTCGCTCGACGCGAGCGGCCTACCTCAGAGAGAGTCAAGACGCGCGCGTGGTATGGCAGCGATCGTACAGAACAAGAAATGATCCCGAAGTAATTCCATGATTTACATCGATCTGGAACCGGGGATTGTAGAATGTACAAGGTAAATGAAAGTCATAAATTTATTCATCTCAATCAACTGGCATATCACTTATATTTTTGCCAATTAAAAAATGTTTAAACGCGTAAATCATCATTGTACTTAATAGTTTAAAAACTGCAACATCAATCAGAGTGTCTCACGGCTGTGAAAATGTAAGGAAAAACAAATTTCCATTTTCGAAAGAAGGAAAAATCAAACTCGTATTTAACATAACACCGTCAGTGTCTCAATCCAGTCTTCCGGTTCAGTCCTTACAACAGGCGGGTCCATACTAGCGAAGTAAGTAGACCTGGTATACTTGAATCTTACTTTAGATGTGAACGGGTCGAATTTCAACTCAAGTAGCCTACTTTATGCCCATGGTAACGCGTTGACTTCAAAGAAACCGAAGTACACTCTCAAGTCTAGTTTCAACTATCCTTACCAGCTAACTTACGCTTTATCTAGACACATTCCGGAAAGAAGTAGTAAATAGCCGATTCTAGCGCAAAATTAAAAAAAATTGTTAATGAGTTGCTAGCGCAAAAATTAAATAAGGTTTTTTAAAAAAAGTTGATGATTTTCTGGCGCAATCCTCCTACAGATACTTTACTCCTTACCAAAAAAATAAAATTAAATTAACGGTTTAAATAAATACATATACAGTAATAAATATGGAGAAGCAAACAGTGAAACAACTGAAAGTACTTGCCAAAGAGCAGGGTATTCCAAGATATTATCAAATGCGTAAAGCTGAACTCATTGAAGCTATGGGTAATATTCAAAGACCCATTCCAGCCCCTAGAACTAATATTCAAAGACCCATTCCAGCCCCTAGAACTAATATTCAAAGACCTATCCCAGCCCCTAGAACTAATATTCAAAGACCCATTCCAGCCCCCAGAAATAATATTAAAAGACCTATCCCCGCCCCTAGAAAAAATATCAACAACCAGCCGCAAAGACCCATTCCAGCTCCTAGAACTAATATTCAAAGACCTATCCCAGCCCCTAGAAAAAATATCCCCAACCAGACGCAAATACCTACCCCCTCACATGAACCGATACCTGAGATTAATGTTCCCATTCTCAAACCTTCCCAACCTGTTACATCACTTAAACATTTAGAAAGCAGAGTTATCAAACCGCTAAATAAAGGGATTAAAAAATTCGCAGATTGGATTCTATCTTTTGTCCCAGAATCAATCAAAAAGAAGCAAAGACCCATTCCAGCCCCTAGAACTAATATTCAAATACCTACCACCTCACATGAACCGATACCTGAGATTAATGTTCCCATTCTCAAACCTTCCCAACCTGTTACATCACTTAAACATTTAGAAAGCAAAGTTATCAAACCGCTAAAGAAAGGGATTAACAAATTCGCAGATTGGATTATATCTTTTGTCCCAGATAAACGAGTTGATAGTTTGAAGGAAAAGGTTAACCACTTCACTCCAAAAGAAAGACAAACAGCGTTGAAGGGGTATCTGAAAACCTACAGGATTGATGGACAGAAAGGACATGATGAAAAGATGTTCATCGCTAATATCAAACCAAAAGTTCTAGATCTCATTAATAAGAAAAAGAAACCGATAAAGGTGAAATTTATCTTAACGTGTAAGTTCATAAAAGAAAATCCTGATACTGGACAGATTTATGAAACATCGGGTTACTTTCAATCCGACGAAGAAACGATTACTGAATCAACTGATTTATCAGACTTATTCAGTACAATGACAAATTACCAACTTGTAAAATTTGAGAAATTTAAAAGAAACAGATCCGGTTGGCAATTCGACCATGTGGAATACTTTGATATCAACATCGACCCCTTTGAACCTCCTTCTGGAAGTTCCTATATTCCACTCCCATTAAAATTAGCATCCAAGAAGGCAATCATCAATGTTAAGAATGAGAACGATCATGAGTGTTTCAAGTGGGCAGTAACCTCAGCCGTGTTTCCAAGGGAGAAAGACCCACAAAGACTAAATAAACAAATGAGAGAGAACTCAAATAATTTTGACTGGTCAGGAATAGAGTTCCCAGTTTCACTAAAACAGATTGATAAGTTTGAAAAGCAAAACCCCTATGCGATTAACGTCTACGGATATGAAGATGATGTATACCCTCTAAAAATAAGTAAGAAACATAAAACTCAGGTGATTAACTTACTTCTAATATCAAACGATGAAACTAATCACTACTGCTGGATAAAGAATATGAGTAAACTTTTATCCTCTCAAGTCAATAATCACCAACACGCACGCACATTTTGCTATAGATGCCTCAACTCATTCCAGTCAAAGACCTCATTAGAAAAACATCTCGAATACTGCAACGCAAACGAAGAAGTCAAGATTGAAATGCCTTTAGATAAAGATGGAAATCCATGTTATATTTACTTTAAAAATTATAATAGAGAAATGCGACACCCCTTTTCTGTATATGCAGACTTTGAGAGCTTTCCAGAGAAAATAGACACCTGCTCTCCAGATGAAAGTAAAAGCTTTACTAAACAATACCAGAAGCACAAACCATCTGGATTCTGCTATCTTATAAAGTGTTTTGACGACAACATATTTCCTCCCATGCTTGTAAGATACACTGCTGAATCCCCAGACGATGATATCTCGCAGATATTTGTAGATAATTTAGAGTTAGATATTAAGAAAATTTATAAAAAGTTCAAGTTTTCTAAGAAAGTTAAGATGACTAAACAGGATAAAATCGACTATGAAAATGCTACTCACTGCCACATCTGCGAGGGTGAATTAGGAGAAGATAAGGTATTAGACCACTGCCACCTTACAGGAAAGTATAGAGGAGCAGCTCATAATGAATGCAACTTAAATTACAAGATTCCAAACTTCTTTCCAGTATTCTTTCATAATTTATCTGGATATGATTCACACTTATTTATCAAGAACCTTGGTACAACAAAAGGTAAAATAAACTGTATACCTAATAATGAGGAAAAGTATATTTCTTTCACAAAACAGATTGTAGTTGACACCTTTACAAACAGAGAAGGTAAGCAGGTTGATGTGAAGCGAGATATCAGATTCATCGATTCATTTAAATTTATGGCAACCAGTCTTGACAAATTAGTATCTAATCTACCAAAAGAATCTTTCAAAAACCTAACTAGCTACTATGAGGGTGAACAATTAGAGTTATTGTTAAGAAAAGGTGTTTTCCCATATGATTGGTTCGACGGCTTCGATAAACTCAACACAACTCAACTTCCACCTAAAGAAGCGTTCTACTCAAAGCTTAATGACACAGACATAACAGAAGACAACTATCAACATGCTCAAAAGGTGTGGGAAACCTTCAATATGAAAACAATGAGGGAATACCACGACCTATATCTTGAGTCAGATGTACTACTTTTAGCTGATGTCTTCGAGAACTTTAGAGATGTTTGCCAAAAGAATTATGATCTAGATCCTGCATGGTATTACACAGCGCCCGGTCTAGCCTGGGATGTAGCGTTAAAATTAACTAAAGTAGAGTTGGAGCTTTTAACTGATCCTGACATGCTACTTATGGTTGAGAAAGGCATTCGAGGAGGTGTATCTATGATCTCTACTAGATATGGTAAAGCTAACAACCCATACATGGATAAATATGACCCCAACCTACCCACAAAGTATATCACATATCTCGACGCAAACAACTTATACGGTGGGGGAATGAGTAAACCACTACCTACTCATGGTTTTAGATGGATGACTGAGCAAGAGCTTACAAACTGGAAAAATCTACCATGCATACTAGAAGTTGATTTAGCGTATCCCCAAAAACTTCACGACTTGCATAACGACTATCCACTAGCTCCAGAGAGAATTGTCGTTAATAAGGTTGAGAAATTGATTCCAAACCTAAACGATAAGGTAAAGTACGTAGTTCACCACGAGACCCTGAAACTTTACGAAAGTCTAGGACTAAAAGTCACTAAGATTCATAGAGGTATTACATTTGAAGAGTCAGCTTGGTTAAAACCATACATCGACTTGAATACCAACCTCAGGGTAAAAGCAACCAACGATTTTGAAAAAGATTTCTTCAAGCTGATGAATAACTCTGTCTTTGGGAAAACCATGGAAAACATTAGAAACAGGGTGGACGTACGATTGGTTACGAATGAAAAAGATGCGAAAAAATTAATATCAAAGCCAAACTATCAGCACCGCACCATCTTTTGTGAGAATCTAGTTGCCATCCACATGAAGAAAACAAAGTTAGTATTCTATAAGCCTGTTTACTTAGGTATGTGCATTCTGGATCTAAGTAAAACAATAATGTATGATTTTCACTACAATTACATAAAACCAAAATATGATGTAAAAGCAAAATTGTTGTTTACAGATACGGACAGTCTTACCTATGTGATAGAAACAGATGATTTTTACAAGGATATCAGTCCAGATGTAAAATCCATGTTTGATACTAGTAATTATCCCAAAAACCATCCATCAGGTATCGAGACTGGTGTAAACAAGAAAGTCATCGGTAAGTTCAAAGATGAGGCTGGTGGTAAACAGATAACCGAATTTGTGGGTCTACGTGCTAAACTTTACAGCTATAAGATGGATGAAGGTGAAGAAGAAAAGAAATGTAAGGGAATGAAGAAGGCAGTCGTAAAAAAGACCATATCCTTTGATGATTATAAGAGATGTCTATTCAATAAAGAACCTCAGATGAGACAGATGAATGTAATCAGAAGTCATAAGCATGATGTTTATACTGAAACGATTAACAAAGTTGCACTGTCTGGTGATGATGACAAGAGAGTCATTTGTGAAGATGGAATACATACTTATGCTTACGGACATTATCGTTCCAACACAAAATTAGGTGGTAGTTCAGTATCTTCTGGTACAAACTGAAGCTCTTCCCTCACAAAACTACGCCTCGGTCCATCTAGTAAATAATACAACACTGGCTGATTAGATGACACCACACTCCTAGAAAGATTGTAAACCTGAATACTCCAGATAGGATCCGTAGCTCGCCTTCGTTCACCCCCTTCATCTTCTCCAGGAGTTAATAGATACCGAACTTTAACACCAGGTGGTAGTCTAACCTCATCATGTCCAACAACTCGCTTATATTTTGGAGGATCAATATCAACCTCTTTCAATCTTATAGCTTTCTCAGGCTCTTTACCAGTTATTCTCGTTGGTATACTATTCAGAGTTTTCAAAATAGCTGGTAATCGTTTCACCCAAACTCTAGACCTATCATCACTAATCATTTCTTGAGCATATTGATGACTAAATAGTTTTTCTGATAATGTTCTATTTGCTCTTTCAACAAATGCTTGAGCTCTATGGTTTCCAGCTTCAGACCGTTGTATGTTTACATTATGTATGTTCATAAGTTTTGTTACATCTCCCATAAATTCTTTCCCAGGATCAACAATTAATGTTTTAGGATATTTTAACTTTCTAGAGTAAATATTACTGAAGGCTTTGGATACCTCATGACTTTCTTTTGAGGTTAGTGGTTCTGCATCTTTATATCTCGAGGCAATATCAATCACAACCAGAGCATATCGATATGTCTTTCTTCCAACTTTATCATGTGGTAAAAATAATAGATCTGCTTGGTGAATCTGATTAGGCTTTTCCACATTCCAGTGAGGTCTAGGGATATACTTTGGAGCTGGTAGATAGATTTGCCACAATGCCTGTTTCTCAAGCCATCGTTTAGCCTCATCTTCACTAACTTTTGCTTTTTCAGCTAATTTAGGAATGGCAGAATACCCTTTCCAATATCCATAAGTTGAATAGTATATTTTTGATAGCATGTTTTCGTTACTAATTTAAAAGAATATTCTGTATATCTTTAAAATAAAACATGTCACAAGCTATATCCGAAGAAATTAACCCAAACAGGATTCCACTAGAGCCTCTCGGTTTGAAAGCGGAATCGTCACTGAATCGAATTACACTCAATCCCTCATCCGCTAATCCTGAAGAAACACTATATATAAATATTCCACAACTTTCTCAGAATGTAGTGATTGTCCCAGGAAGTGTATCTCTACTATTTGACTTGACTGTTGATGGTCATGCTAACAATACCCTTGTGAATAACGTAGGTAGTAACCTTGTATCCAGACCTAGGGTTCTTTTTGGTGGAGAAACACTACAGGATACTCAAAGATACGATCTCTTTCAAACCTACCATGACTTATACTTAACAGCTGAAGATCGTCAGAATGGAATAAAACAAGGTATTTCTTCTGAAAACATGAGGAAGCTTAGGACAAATGCGGGTGATAAGGTAACCTCAGGAAATGATAAGGAAGTAGCTCTTGCAGCAGTATACAACACCAAGTACCGTATCCCACTCAACCATCCTATTCTCAGCAATCATGGGGTTTTCTATCCAAAGGCGTTACCTCATTCACTAATCTTTGAGATTACACTGGCCCCAGTTTCAGATATTGTTGTTTATTCTGACAAGACCAAGACTCCAACTTACAAAATCGAAAACCTCGAGTTGGAATATTCTTGTATCTCAAGTGAATACTTAGCTAGTGAGGCTCAGTCAGCTTATCAGGTTGGTAAAGTATTCTTTTACGAGAATGTACTTCTCCACAAAACTTTTACCATCTCCAAACCTAATGACAGTTACATAAACGAGTACATTAATATACCTAGGAGATCAATGAAAGGTATATTGTGCTTGTTCACAGAGAGATACGTCGGAGGAGCAAGAGACTCTGAGAAGTTTGTCAATCCAAATATAACATCAATCGACATTAACGTTGACGGCATGCCAAACCGTATCTACTCCAAGGGAATGAAACCGTCAGACTTCTGGGATTCGGTATTGAAACGTTTCGGTAAAGAGGGTGTCAAGCTAAATGATTTTTATGTCGACAAGTTTGCTCTATGGATTGACTTGAGAACTCACCCTGACAATAGTATTCATGGGGGAGGTATGGCCTTGAACAACACACGAGATGGAGTAAAACTTGAAATGAAACGAAAAGTTGGAGGAACAGGAAATATCACCTGTCACATGTTTGTGGTAGCCGACGCGTTGATGGAGATCATGAATTCAAACTTAAGATCAATTATGTATTAGTTAAAAGTATGGAAGAATTACGAGAAAAAGTTCCTTTTCATTGTATTATAACAGGTCCAACAAATTGTGGAAAGACAAAGTACCTCACGGATCAGCTCATAGGACCATTTCGCAAAGTTTTTGAATACATTGTTCTCATATGTCCGACTTATGCTAAAAATAAAACCTATCATAAATTTGCTCAAGGAGATAAACGTTTCTTAGTATTATCACCAGATGCTAGTAACAGTGATGAGATCAATGAGTTATTAACTGATTGTCAAACTTTGTTCTCTGGTACAAATACACTAATAATTTTAGACGACTGTGCTGTATCGAATGATCTAAAGAAACGCTCAAACAAGTTTATAGATCTAGCATTCTCTGGAAGGCATCATGGATTATCAGTGTGGGTATTGACTCAGCAATTAACATCCATAGCAAAACCATTCCGTGAAAATGTAGCTTGTGTTGTTACATTCCATAATCCATCACAAAAAGGTATGAAGATTCTTTTCGAAGATTATGGAGGTGATTTAGAATCAGAAACTCGTAAAAAGTTTATAGAAATGTTGAAAACTGAAAAATATTCGAGACTCTGTTTGTGTTTACGTTATCCATTCCAATGTTACTTAGAGATTCCCGCGGTGATTTAAAAGAATCTATGTTTTATTAAAAAATTAAAAGATGACAAGCGTTAAAGATTTTATTGAAGAACAGTCAGAGGTAAAAGATGAGATCAAAGATAATGATATTGAAATCAAACAAGAATCACTAGCTATTCTCGCATCTCTTGGGACTACAAAGGAATATTTAGGTGTTGATATGAGTCTCGGTGATATAAAGAAACTCACAGCAAAAGATGTTGAAAAATATTATAATCGATACCAGACAGTATTAGGTAAGAAAATTAGTGGTGGATTAGTAGATTCATCTCTTCAATTAGTTTCTCATGTCATTTCTTACGTGGTTCCTGTAGATGACATCGATTCGCTTTGTAAAGACTTGAAGAACGATGAGTTGGTTAATCGTGAACTGACAAACTTTGTAGGTCTCTTAGCATTAAAAGGTGGAAGATTGGTAGCACTTGCTAGTGGACTATTCCAGGTTGCTAAACACATTAGAATCAACAAAATACAAGAAGTTTCAAGTACTACTGATCACAAAATACAAGAAGTTTCAAGTACTACTGAGCATAACTGATATGATTTAAAGATTATTTACTATGGGAAATAAATAATCATGTCTGATGAAGTTGTTGAACAAATTACAATGGATCCTATACCTGAAAAGAAAAATCCTAAAAAGAAAGAGAAAGATCCTAAAAAGGTCGCTGCCGGTAAGAAACTAGCAGAATATAACAAAAGAGCTAAAGAAGCGTTAGCTAGGGAAATGAAACGTGAAGAGGAGACTAACCAGGAAGAAAATATAAATGTAGAGAGCGAATCTAAAGCATGGATTCCAGAGCTATCTTTTACTACTGTGTTATCTATTGTTGGAATAGGGTTTACAGCAGTTGACATGTTTATGAGGTACTACAAAAACAGAAAACCACCAACCCATCCACCACCCCCACAAAGCACTACCCAACCACCACCCCCACAAACTCCTAAAATAGTAGTGTTTGAGGAAAGTAGTTTAAAGATTTTCTCTATCCACAATAAAAATCATGTCAACTGAAAACAAACTTGTGAAAACTGTTACCGATTCAGCCGTAATTATCGGATTGGCTGCTGGTGTTGGATACGTAGCTAAAAAGGCTATGAAAGAATCATTCATCAACGATCCATCCTCAAGTATTACAAACTATGCTAAATGGGTCGCTGTCCTATCCGGTAGTATGTACCTAAAAACTTATTTAGAAGATCAAAAGATTTTGCCAACTTAAAGATTTTACATATTGATCAATAAATGGCGACAATAGCAATGATGATTGGTGGAGCTATATTGAATGCGACAACATTCGTTGGTGGCTCGTATCTTGCAAAATATCTATCAGGTGATAAAACAGATTCAGAGCGAATACGACACGATAAGGCAATAGAAAAATATCAAAAAGATTATGCTACATACCAGGAAAAGAGACAGAATCTCATTGATTGGTACTCTCAACAGAAGGATGCTAAACACCAGGCTTCACAAAATATTTTGAATACCGATGAAGCTTTGAAATTGTATAGTCAGACACATGAACCAAAATTCTCTGATTATTATAGACCTAGTAGCAATCAAAAGATGGGGGAGATGGCATATGTGGGTGGTGGTATGCTGGCATTGGGTTATATGGTTAGTAAATTCTTTTAGGTAAGTGTGTGACCAGTTTAAAGATTTCTTACTGACAAGTAAAAAATTATGGCAGAAGGCGGAGATATACCAGATTATCCAGGCGATGATGATGAGAATGATCCTGATTTAGATCCGACTATACTAAATGATCCCTATAATGTTGGTGATGATGATGGTATCACATTAAAAACATTTTCATCCACCACTCACCTAATTAACCCTGATAAAGAGGATGAAAATCGCCCCTTTATAGATACTAAAATGAGAGATCAAGATGATGCAGAAGAAGAAATCAAAAGATTTTTCCCATATGCTAGGACTTCTGAGTTCATCAAAGGTGTTGGCAGATCAATTAGTGGAGGAATAGATAGAGTATTTTTGAGATTGAAGAGGGCAAACGCTCGCAAATACATTTTATTACCCAATGGCGAATTCGATAAAGATCCACCAAAAATGTTGAAAGACGCTCTAGGTCCAAGAGCAGAAGAAGTTGTGGAGGCTAATGATGATGAAATAGCTAAGAAAAAAGAATCACTCAACAAAAAGAAGGAGAAGCAAAAATTCCAAAGAGATAAGCCGCTGAATACCCCAGAGGAAAGTAGCCAAATTGAAACTCTAGAGAGAGAAATTGCTGATCAAGAACAAGATATAGCTAACCGGGAGCGTGAGAATGAGAGAATACAGGAACGAATGTCATTGCGAGATCGTGTGAAGGCCATCTTCAAAAAGTACGGGTTCACAGTCTTTGCCGTTGTGAGTGCTGTAGGTGTGGTCATTGGTGTTATCGTTTCTAATCTTTCTAAAGGTCTAACCAAATTGGGTAAAGGTGTTGGTAACGGTTTGAAAACGATTGGTAAGAAACTTGGTGAAATATTACCTGGAATGGTTGGAGCTATAGTGAGCTTTCTGTTCAAAACAGCGGGGGAGGTTATTGGATTTTTAGGTAAGAACGCTTGGTTATTGATAGTGGCTGTGGTTCTATATTTTGTGGAACAATTTAAAAAGAAGAGGCGGTAAGTAAAAAAAAATAATGAATGATACAACGTTTCTAAATATCATGATGCTAACTCCTGAAACAAGAATTTATCTAGATCCTCCCTTAACCCAAGTAAAAGAGATACAATTGCAATTTTTTAATTACATGAATATAGCGACGTATAGTAATCCTATATACTTAATGTGTGATCTTATAGAGCCAAAGTCTTCATATTCCAATTGTTGTATCCCCATCGGTGAAAATGTAGAACTTAAACCCTCACAATTACTAGCTGTTATTCCTCCATATCAAGAGCATCCTTGTTTAAGAATTCCACAAACCAAAAATCCAGTCAACTACTTTACTTTATGGGTTATAGATGAAAAAGGAAAAAAGCCTAACTTAAATAACAAACCTATCCGAATTCATTTAAAGATTTCATGTTGATTTGTAAAAAATATGGAAGACTACAATAGAATTTATCCACAAGTGCCTATGAATGGGGAACAAAATAATTTCAGACTTCAAAAATCGTGTGAAGTAGTACATAATCTTCAGAAGGAAATTAGACATTACGAGGATGTTAGGAAAAAATACAATAGAGCGAGGGGGATATTTACAAAAATCAGTGTTGGTAGTGGGGTTGTTTCAGTTATTTTATCTGCAAGTGGACTGGGAACCTCTCTTACTGGTTTTGGTGCTGTTGTTGGTATACCATTGGGAGTGGTTGGTGATCTTTGTGGAGGAATATCAGTCGGATTCGGTGCGGCTTCTAAACGACTTTCACATAAAGTTAGTAAACACGAACAGACCGTTTCTCTAGCAAAAGCAAAAGTAAACACCATTCACGACTTGGTTTCAAAGGCACTGAAAGATAACGCTATCTCTGACCAAGAATTTTCGCTAATTTTAGCAGAGGTGGACAAGTTTGAAAAACTAAAACTCGAAATCCGTCAAAAAAACCGGAAAGATACAGAAAAAAACTTAAATATGTCACAGATAAGGACAGAGGTTCGTGCAGAAATTTTAAAGGAGTTAACCGGTCCCGAACGTTGAAATTTTCATTTGAGCGAACACCTGTAGGATGGAATTATGAGGTTGGTATTAGAAAAGAGCGGTGTTGATTTAAAAACATCTTATTCGAAACATAAAGAATAAAATGTTACTCAATGATTTCATAAATAGGTATCCAAAAGCTGATCACAGTCAATTCGAATTTGTAGCTGATCCGTATGGTGGTTACATTAGGTGGAAAGTTAATGGAACAACAATCATGTCTTATGATGACCCCACTGGAAAAACATGGACCGAAGACCTATCACCCCGTTTGAAAAGACTGCTATGGAAAGATTTAGGATTGAATGATGATGCATTGAGTTCATTCCCCAAGAGTTTAACTATGACCAATCTCTCTTACTCAATACCAGCCATTGACTTTGATGACTTTACAAATAATATAACAAACATGCTGACCTCACTGGATATATACGTGTCAAATACTAAAAAGTTCACCGCTAAGATGCGTAACATATTTACATCCCAAGTTGTGACTTTCAAGTTTGGTAAACAGAGTAGAAAATGGTTGAACGCACCCGATATGAATTATTGGCCTCAACAGCTGAACTTTGCAGTGTGGTGTGCAACCTCTGGATGTGGAATAAGTCCTTTCGAGAGTCTCAATTACCCTAAAGTCGTTAGTAGCTTCATTAAGTTTCATGTATATTTCACAATAAGACGAATACTGTATGAATTGAGTCTTCCCCTACCTGATGAGCAACCCTTCGTAATCAACAACAACCCTTACAACAAAGTCGCTTATCAACGATTGTGTGCTGAATTTGGAATCTCAAAAAACTCTGACTTTAGATGGAAAGGTGGTCGAAATGGTGGTTTGGGTGATATATTCATCGATTATGGTGCTGGATATCATGGATCGGGTGGTGGATATCAAAATGTACATATTGTAAGGAACTATGATGTTGAAGCTGATCAGTGGCCTGGTGAAGGTGGTAAATTCGCAGATGATGGAGGTAAGAAGGAAAAAGGTAATCTCATCTCATTTATCCGTAATGATGACTTTGCCGATTACAAATATGCTTGGTTTATCCCAACAAGTGGCTATGGACTCACTAAAGCTGGACTTGGTAGATTGAATCGATCTGCTGAAGCTTTTGTTTACTGCATATTGGGTGCGCAAGTTAACACTAGAAACTCGATTTACGGTAATGGTGGTGGAGCGATCGAGACTCAACAAGAATTCTTGGCTTTATTTGAAAGTAGTGTGATTGAGAATGACATTTCTAGTTCGATCCAAAGATATCAATTAGCTGTCCAAGAAGCAAAATTACGGCTTGATTTAGCTATTGCTCCTGGTGTATGGTTAATGCCTAGTAATATGATAATCAACACTGAGAGCGTGACTGGTTTTAATAACAAACTTATGAAGGCAACTGATGAGATGAAATTTGGAGTGAATAATTCCCTAAACACTGAAGCAAAAAAGGTTGGAATAAATCATAACATGGGATCTTCAAAGATAAAGTTACTGCATAGAACTGAGACGAAACCAAAACTAAAATCCTCACAACCAAAACCAAAACCTATTATAGAAACAGACTCAACGCAGCATGACACGCAACATGAAAAGAATATATTAGCATTTATAGTTGTCGCTGGTGGATTAGCATGGTATCTATTTCGGTAGTTCATGAGTTTTTCACGTGATTATGATTGTGTGTAAATTAGTGTCCACGTGTAGAACAATAGATTACATACTTTTACGACATAGCAACAAGCAAGTTGGAAAGTGGATTTGAAGTTTACTTTTAAAAGGCTGGTTTCTAACGTCGCTCAGGAATGTGATTACGTCAATGTAAATTCTATAGATGAGTCACAAGGTAAATTTTGTTATGTAACACTGACTTGCGTTATATAACCTAATGTTTTTGTTGTGTTGTGTGACACTCTGTACATTGCGCCTTCTGTCTGTTGTGTTCGCACATACATAACCTAAAAAAACCATATTTGTTTTCCGTGAATACATATTCCTTTACCGTTGCATTCTTTACATAAGTTTCTCCTTCGATTATGCTCGCAAATACTACCACCTTTGCATTCTCTACATAGAGTCTTCTGTCTTTTGTGTTCACATATTTGAGACCCTCCACAATCCTTACAATAATATTTATTTTTTCCATGAATACATATTCCTTTCCCATTGCAGTCTTTACATCTCGCCTTATGTCTGTTGTGTTCGCATATTTGAGATCCTCCACACTCTTTACAGTAAGCCTTATTTCTTCCATGAATACATATTTGAGATCCTCCACACTCTTTACAGTAAGCCTTATTTCTTCCATGAATACATATTTGAGATCCTCCACACTCTTTACAGTAATCCTTTTTTCTTCCATGAATACATATTTGAGACCCTCCACAATCCTTACAATAATATTTATTTTTTCCATGAATACATATTCCTTTCCCATTGCAGTCTTTACATCTCGCCTTATGTCTGTTGTGTTCGCATATTTGAGATCCTCCACACTCTTTACAGTAAGCCTTATTTCTTCCATGAATACATATTTGAGATCCTCCACACTCTTTACATTGCTTATTCTGTCTGTTGTGTTCGCATATTTGAGACCCTCCACAATACTTACAATACCATCTTTGTCTTCCATGAATACATATTCCTTTCCCGTTGCAGTCTTTGCATATATACCTCACCCGTTTATGCTCACAAAGACTAGAGCCGTCGTTGCATTCTCTACATCGGTCTTTCCTTCGATTATGAGGGCATATTTGAGATCCTCCACAATCCTTACAATAATATTTATACTTTCCATGAATACACTTATACTTATTAGTTGTTGTTTTATCAATCTCAGGTATCGGTTCAGGGGTTGCCACATTACCCAACGCTTCAATGAGTTCAGCTTTACGCATTTGATAATATCTTGGAATACCCTGCTCTTTGGCAAGTACTTTCAGTTGTTTCACTGTTTTCTTCTCCATATTTATTACTGTATATGTATTTATTTAAACCGTTAATTTAATTTTATTTTTTTGGTAAGGAGTAAAGTATCTGTAGGAGGATTGCGCCAGAAAATCATCAACTTTTTTTAAAAAACCTTATTTAATTTTTGCGCTAGCAACTCATTAACAAATTTTTTAATTTTGCGCTAGAATCGGCTATTTACTACTTCTCGGAAGGATACGTCAATCAAACAGGAAAATCACAACATAAGAGCACGCTAACACGCAAACGTCAACATAATCCGGCGTTGGTTTCTTCGTCGCATTCTAAATTCGTTCTCAACAAAGAGAAAGTGAAAAGCTTGGTGAAGCAGCATAGCCCGCTGTCGTTGCAGCAAGAGAAATAAAAGCCAAATAATAAAAGCAATTTTGAGCTTTTGAGGTCGCATGATGTAAAATAGATGTTTAAATCTTTGCCGCACTCACGCATATGCTTTTATACTTGGCGCGTAATTTGGTTAACGGCTCTGTCACTTGAAGTATACTTAGAATTTTTAGCCTGTGTACAGCCGCCCCTCCCCTCAAAAAAATCGGAAAGGAGCTCTTTTCCGATTTTTTTGAGGGGAGGGGCGGCTATACACAGGCTAAGAATTTTAAACATGAACGCTTTTCAAGGTAAGTGAACATATGTGATCTCAAGTATACTTGAGGTCTTTGTGTACTTTAAGGTCTACTTACTAAGCTAGTATGAAACCACCTACATTTCCCAATGTCAGTCAGGTAATCTGTTGCAGACCGCATGCCGGGTTGTTTACTGTTCTGCTTTTCAGAAAGTGTCAACTCGGGAAAGGAAGATGAATCTGTTAATCCAAATTCAGACGTTAAAAATGATGCCAAGGTGAGTTTAACTTAACTGAGAAAAATCGAACTGAGTGTCCCAAACAATAGAGCTTCTACAACTCAAATTGCTAAACTGCAAGCATCACTGAAATGTCCTATATAATTTCAAGTATTATTTTAGAGTAGGTTATCGTTTATAACCAGTCCTGCATTTTTTGTTTTGGGATTTTTTTTTTTTTATTGCTGTGTGTTTAGCATTTGTACTTTTTATCCAAGTTTTTCTTGAATTTCGCTGAAAAGGATAGACTTTCACAGCATTTTCAATCTTGACTGTTTCATTTCTTATTGCAGTTTTTGGAACTCTGCCGAAAACGACTTATTACTTGGGCGTTTCCCAAAGGGAGCCCAAGTTTAAAATTGCCCTTCGTTTTTGTTGTTTTCTGCGTTCAGTCACAAATCGCCGTCTGGGCCTTTAAACGTATGCGTGCCGATTTATTGTGTAATTCCTGGCGCAAACCAGAAGGATCGCGGGCTCTGGGTACGAAAATAAGCACGCACATGGTAAAATATGGTGGATTTATCTCAAGCGTCGTCCTTGAAAGAAAGCACGAATATTATGGTTTCTTCTACGATCAAACCACATACAAATGCACACAGCGTTTGCGGTAGACCCACAGAAAACGTTTTGGAACGTTTTATGAAAGGGTCGCTCCGCGGACTTTACGAGAGATCAATTTACGAGCGAACATTTCTGAGTATTTATCGTGTATTTAGACGTGATCGCGAACCCAGCAGAATACCAATACGAACTCTGGAACGCTTGAGGAACAAGAACAGAAAGGTTAGAGAATTTGTTTATAAAGGTATTTGTTCGTATACACCCAAGTCTTCCAAAGTGCATTGTTATGTGAAAGTTCCAAAATATGGCGGTCCATTTCCGCCAAAATTCGATCTTTGTATTTTATACTCGACTTGCTGTATTTTATGCTACCTTACACAATGCGACATCCAACTGTGTCTATTGTACATGGTACTTTTTGTTTTTCAAATTCAATATTACCTATTCGTGTTGTCAAATTGACGATTTTCTTCTGTTTTTTTATAAAAATGTAAACAATGCAAGTTTCGACTTTCGATATTTTGTATTCAACATCCAAGTTCACGTATTCGACAGGTCTCAAAAACCGCTGAGCATGCGCACTCATTTCCCGCCCTCAAATGTTTCAAAATGGTGGACGACAAATAAGATTTCACCACGTAATTTAGCCTCTTACCAGGCTGTTCGCACATTAGTCAAAAGTTTGATAACCGGTTGCATTACGCCTTCGGCAATTCTATTTTGCCTTGGTGTTGTGTTCAGTGAGATCGGCGGTAATTTTCCACAGGATATTCTCCCTTTCGTGGTTCGCTCTCGTGCTTATGTTCGCTGCCACTGGAAGCAGAACTGGACTCTGTTTTTCGCGTTTGTTAAGACTGCCCATTGCTTGTTAAACTTGAGATTTGGACTACGTTATTGTTGTTTGTTTCGCAAGGAAATATCAAAAATGACTTTTTTTTCGTCGGCATGGTCTTGAGAAAACACTTACCAAAGGCAAAAAACCGATAAGAGCGACTCCGTGAAGCTCTGTGATAATGAATAATGGCGATCTTTCGGCGAGACTTCGTCTGAGGTGACTTAGGAAACCAATCTGTGAGTAAAGACAGTTTGTTGTCTCGTTGAGCGTTCCTTTCGTGATATAATACCATCGTGATTGTAATTCCCGTTAATTAATGCTCTGCTACAGTCCATTCAACATTGTAAACTTCACTTTGTTCGTCTAAAATAAAAGAGGATTTCTCTTTATAGTTGTAGTCATTCTTCCTTTAGTGGCAAAAGCGCCGCGGTTAGCCCGCGACAATTTCCCGCCACTTCCAAGTGCAGCCGCTTTGAAAAGTTGACGTGACTTGAAGGAAAACGGTCCGTGGGTCGTTCGTCCATTCAATTTTCAATCCAAATTAAAAATTGAAAATCGATGTCAATTTTTGATTTTCCTTTCTTGTTTTCTCGCGAAATCACGAAACGTGTATCTGTAAACAATTCACTGTTTTCACTTATATAAGAACCAAAACTATCACTTGGCCTGAAGTTAACTATCACATGAAGTTAGTCTAAGCCAACAAGATTTTACGTTTCCACTTTGTGCCCAACTTAGAAAACAGAACAATGTGTCATGGATCATAAAAAATTGTTCAATCAATGATTGTAGATGGAAGACTAGTCTACTTGCATTATTACAAGGTGATACAAGTACAAATTATAATACAAGTTTCTGTGTTACTGCATACCCTGAGAGCAAGAATGTACTATTTTAACCCCAAATTTTCAGAATAGAAAGTTCATGCTCTTCATTGAAGATGACATCCATTTCATACATGCCAAGCACCATCCCACAAGTTCCATAACAAGTACCACTTGGCATATGTGCACTGCAGTTGTGGACATACATGACAAAATGGAAGCTGTTGATTTGGGAGATGACATCACTAAGAATCACCGGAATGTACATGTGACCATGGAGGATGGCACAGACCGACCTTGTCGAGGGGGTGTTGACATTCAGCACCTACTTGGTTTTGTATCCGTTGAAAGTCGAAATTATTACCACCAAAGCTTCTTTCAACATCTCCCTCTGCAATTCAAAGAGTTCAACTGGTCAAATGTGGAAAAAAGTTTTAAGGAATTAAGGTAATCTACTACAAATATAACTCCTGCAAAACCTTGCAAAGGCAGTTTTTTAAAGAATTTGTAATGCTTAATTTTCCTGTCAGGGCTAAATAGATGCCAATTATTGTATTCATCTTGACATTGCATAAACACAGGAGTCTGTGATAGTGTGCTAAGAATTTAGCAATATTTCAGGACCAAAAGACATAAAGTGGTTTGCCCTATTGCATTATGACACAGTTTTAAATTTCCATGACCCAGGACCTTGAATCTAAACTTTCTTTGAATCAATTAAATGGTTCAGCTGATCTAATTTTGGTTTGATAACTATTTTTAAATTTTCCTGTACCACTTCCCTGAGTCTTCAAAACATTTCTACAGATATTTTCAAGATCAAAAATTACAAAGGATTCAAAAACTGTACAAACTCGTGTTGAATTTTAACATGTAGGGTTTACTGGGATGCAGAAAGGGATGAGTTACAGACCCTTAACACCACATGGCTTGTAGATGTCTTCCAACAGCCACTACATAGCAAGCATCACTACAGGCAGGCATTAAACCACATCTTGGCATTTTGCCCACAGCTATCTCAGTATCTGAACAAGTTCCAGTTGGCTGTTACTGGAGATTTTCCAACTTGGAAATACAATAAAAAACTCATAGCAGAGGTATGACTATGAACTGACACACAATCAAACCTATTCTTATGGACACCTGCACAATACAGACATGTGTATATCATGGACAGTTTAGTTGGTTCAGGGAGACCAAAATTCACATAATCGCCAACTCCAAAATACACATCTTGCTAATTTGGTCTCCACATTTAAGAAGTTCCACTATATTTTCTTTTTTTATACACACACAATGCAACAATGCAAAGCAATGCAACATACTGCAAATGATTTTAAATGCACTAGATTTTCAGCTGTACACTACATATTATTTTGCATACTGTAACCTTTCATATAATGTCAGTTTCTCTTGAATTTGTTCTACCAGTGGACAGATGAAAATCCAGTAAAAGTGCCAGCCCTCATTCCTTGGCAAGGTCCCTTCCATGTAGCCCTTAATGCAGAGGAGTCAACTGTTCTGTTATTTTGGCCCTTTTTTTCAAAACTTTACAAGGCAGTATTTGGCAGAAACAAGAGGTTTCCAAAAAAGCCAAGGGCTGAGAAGATCTCAACTGTGACCACAGCAGCATTTAGTGGATGGCTAATTGTCAGAGAGATGATCCTTGACCAATTTGGCAACTGCAAAGATGAGCAATATGTCATGCTGCTTCACCTGCTGGATGAAATCAGCTGTCTTAATTTTTTCCTTTACACCACCATTTTCCATGGTGGGGAATTTGGCATGTGGTTGCATGCATTGTTTAGAGTTGCCATGATTTTTATCATTTTCAACCGTCGCAATTACAACAAAGCAACTCTGTGTCAACTGAGTGATCTCCTCTTCCACCTCACTGATAATCCAGACATGGCACATAATTTCCAGAACCACCTTGATGTTTTCACAGAGAAGAAGATTGAGATCCTTCATTCTATTTTCAGAAGGTAGCTAAATTGTATTATGTGGCTGTTTAGGAAACTCTACTTTTCAACTGACAACACTTTAGAAGCACTAAATTGTCTCAAAACTGTAACTAAATCAATCAACCAGTGGTAAATTGTCGAAATTAACTCAAGAAAAATTAAAAATTTCTGTCAAGATAATTATGAATAATCTTGTGGCTCACCACTCCTGTTTTCAAATTCTTAAGCAGTGGAATCGTTACGCACACTACAATAGTATCGTGAAGTGGACATGATAAAATGAACTATTATTTTTGAAAGTTGTAACAATGAGCTTCTTAACTGTTTGTATACAAAATTCTCCTTACCAATTTGTTTTTCTTGACTTGTACTTTTACTTTATGAGATGTGTGCCAGTGACAGCTCCACCTCCACTGATCAGCATGACTGCCCATGCCTTGAGTGGCAGACGATACGACAAAGAATTTCAACAATGGTTTGTACCAGAGTACCAACATGGAAGGGGGAGACAAAATCTAACGGAAATAGCTCTTAAGGCAGCTGAATTCCTTGTTGACCTCTTTGTAGTTGTGTGGAACACTGTTGGACAGACAAGGAAGGTTCCAAATGGATCACGAAAATATCAGGTGACCTAATAAATATAAAAATAATTTCATTTGAAAAATGGGACACCTAAAGTAACTCTAAAATAAATGATATTTGATCATTCCCAGTGCTGGAAGCCAAACAAATTTTTAATATTCAGTTTTTCTTTAAACACTTTTCTCGTCCATTGTAATTTTTATTAGTATACTTGAAAATGGAATCAAAACAAGGACCATGTCATAAAAACAGCCTAAGCTTACCTTAAAATGTGCCTGTCCTTTCAGCCGTACTATTTCCCCGCTCTCGACGCAACGCTCGACCAGCGATGCTTACCAATGGGGTATGCTTTCCCAGGAAACGAACCAGATTCACTAATCGCTTGTGAGTTGATGACGTGCCCGATTCAAAACAACTTTCACGACTATGTGAGGCTCAATTGTGGGCATTCATTCCACCGTCAGTGTTTACAGCGTCTATGTCCGATTTGCCATCCCCTCCTTCAGAGGAAAATTGAACAACTATCCACCACAATGAACAGGTAAAATATAGATCACAATGTAAAGCCACGTAAATGTTTCCCGTAAGATTAATGGAAAAAAGAAATTAAATGGCTCTTTTTGTTCAACAGTGTTTAGTGTATGTTCTTACTCGAACTGAAGAGCTTTTGTCATTCATTTGCACTGGTTTCCAGGTACCTCGCTGGCGATGCAAGTGATTCTGACTCAGGAGAAGAAAACAGTGGAGATGAAGACGACGATGAACCAGACGAAACCTCAAAGACAGAAACAGAGAATCGACAGGATGACAAGTTTGATGAAGCCAAGTACAGGAAAAAGGTTGATGATCTCAAAGCAAAGTTCGCGGAGCGCTTCCGAATTTTAAAGGAAACGAAGCCAGTGATGATCCTTCCAGCATACACAAATCTTAAACACAAACAAGTGCAACCACAGGCAGAGGAGCCCAAGGATGATACACCACAATTTCGATGTCAGGAACGTGGATGCGGAAAGATCTATTCATCGTTAGGAGGATTGAAGAATCACTCCAGAACACATCGCCGTGGTCGGTAAACATCAACTGCCATCCCTCAATTCCACGCTCATTCTTCATAATCCCCGTTAATAAAACTGTAAATATACTGACAAACTGGTCAAGCAAAAATCAGCAATTTGTGGTGAAAGGGACACAGTCAAACACACTTCATTCAAACTACCGTTTAGGCCGCTGCTTTCGCGCTTCCGATCCCCGCAATAAGTCAGCGGTGAACGTTTGACGCACGCGCTCTCAAAACGTCGACTCTAGCAAAACAATAGCAGCACCATATAGCCAAGGTAATTAGTTAGTATTTGGACAAAATTCAGGGCAACAATGTGTAGCAATGAGTTTATGTTCTTTGATTTACAATACCAGGGAACGCATTTGTTGTGCTCATGATCTCATCAACATAATGAATTTTGGAAATCAATTGTATTCAAATTTATCTCAATTAGCAAGACAGTCCTATTTAACGCAGACAGAATTGCCAACAATGTTAAATGTGTTTCAGGATGACTATCAACTACAATGCAGTGAAAGCTATTCTGGAACTGTGCATGGTCAGACAATAATAGAAGGATATCAGTTACTGTACCTCTTTACAAAGAGCCTTTGAATCACTCATATCTGATGGTTACACTAAGTTTATATTAACAGTAGGGGTTATTAGTGTTGCTATCTACTGTAATGGTAATATGGGGTTTAAAATATTTGATTCTCATGCAAGGGATTCATATGGCAGAGGGCATCCTCAAGGTACATGTGTACTGCTTGAAATACCATCACTGAGTAGCATGGTACATTATTTTCAGAGTATACATAATAATGAATTATTTGAAATAAAAGGGGTACACATTAATCAAAGTAACACACTTTCTCGAACCAACTGTTTTGGAACGCAAAACTTCAATATTAGTTTTGCAGTAGCTATCTACTCTCTGTGCTACTCTTTAATAAAATCATGTAGTTATTGGAATTCAAACACTTTAGCAGTTATTGTGGACAATGGAAAAAGATTATGTGACAATCTAAGTTTAAATGGGAATTTTTCCCCAGCTGATTTGCCAAAGACTGTTGACGTTTTTGGAACTGATGTAGCTCTAGAAGTTTTGAGTGAAAGCAGTGAGGGAGTTTTATCTGATTCACTTCAAAGCAAATTATTATAGTATTATTTATTAGTTATAGTAAATAATAGTGAATGCACTGGGTTTTTAATGTGGTTTTCCTGTTGTTGTATCAGTTGTATCTTGAAATATATCGAGTGCCCGCTTGCATTTCCATTTTTATTTATCTGTACGTATAAAAAAAAATGTGACTGTGGAAGGCCATTCAATCAACAAAAGATAACTGAGATTTCATCATGTCGACTTTCTGGTGTTTAAACCTGGATATTCCACCAAAGAAGCCCAAGTTCACGCAGATATGCGTCTTGTTTAATTTACGCTTTCAGCATTTTTAAAATCGTCGAGGACGCAGCCAGCTCGTTTCGGTTGTTTGTGGTGTGAAGTTCGACCGTCAAACGTCGAAAGGAGCCTCAGAATGTCGAGTCGTCTTTTCACAAAGTCTAGGTGAAGAGAGAACAAAGACAAGTTTAACTGAAAACACGCTATCAGACTTGAAATAAGTCCAACCTTACAAGAAGGGAAGCGACGGCATTTGTTTTGGCGTCAGTGTTGTATGTTCACGTGGTAAATACTGGAACCACCTTGCTTACGTCATCGGATCGGTCGATTCAAAAGTTTACGGATTCGACCGGATTCGGCGTCCACGCGATGTCGGATTCATATCGTATTCAAAAGTTTCCGCTCTGGAGAGCGGATTAAAATCTTTGCGGATTCGGTTGCCGGATTCACCGGATACGTGTGGACGAAAGGTGCATCCACAAAGAAAAATTTGCGGATTCAAATGTATCCGGCCGTAATGCATATGACAATGCTGGTGAAACTTGGCTAGCGTCCGGGGCTAGCGTACAGCAAGACAGCAGCTGGTTGAGACAAAGCGAAAAAAGTACGGAATTCGTAGTTTCAATCCGTGTGCATTTTGCCGACTCTAAATCAACTATCTCTTCTGACCCAGTTGTGATACATAGTTGTGATACATAGTTGTGATACATAGTTGTGATTCATAGGCGTTGAAAATTTTGCTTCCTTATTTTGACACTTTCCACCCACGCTCGACCTAGTCTTAACACAGTGTAATTTTAGACGAGGATTTTTATTCTCGGCTATTTCTGTTATCCATTCTTTTCCAACCATGCAGTGTGACCATTCTTTGGAAAGCTACTGAACAGTACTGTACTGTGGTACTGTTTTTGTTATTTTTACCATACAGTGCGATTCTAAATCAGTTTAATCTGTGGATCAAACCAGGCCGTGTTACCATTCTTAGAAGGTTAGTTAACTATGCTGGACTGTGGTGCTGTTTGTCTTGCAATACCATCTGGTTTAAAGTTATAAATCAACGATGTATCGCCCAGCGCTTTACCAACTCTTGAGTGTTACATGGGAAGCTCTTCACATATAACTTTGGACTTTGGAAGTTCTTTCAGCTATTTCCACCATTCTATAGCAGATTCTGAAATCTTAATTTCAATCGGACCCATAACATTTCAGCTTGCCCAGGGTGTAGTAGCCGTGCTCTGGTGGGTAACTTAGGTCTCCTATCCTCAACTGAGAAACCGGAAGGTGAGCCTTGTGTTTCAAGAAACCGCTGTCCTCACGCCACTCTTCGTCATTGGAATCACAGTTGCAACCACGATCAGGAATAACACAAGAGTTGTTCATCCCGCATGCGCACTTGTTGCTGTCAGGTGATGCCCCACCCCAGTAAGACATTCTCTGTGAGTCACGAGACACCCACCACGTGTTTCCCCAGCGCAGTAAGAAGTTAGCGAAACACTCGTATTTGATGAACTGTTCACAGTCGGAAGACACTTCGGTTAAACAAGCCAGCTGAGAGAAACTCGTACCTGTGTACACTACTTCGCGTTTGTAGCATCCGCGATCTTCACAACCCTTCACCAGAGTTCTCTCTTCACTGTTATGGCTGACGATGGTCACGCCCACTGCGTCGTTGTCAGTCATGTCACATGTCACAGCAAAATCCCTCCCGCTCCCTTCACCATCGGGATCAATGACGTAGGTACCACTTTCCAATGTAGGATGAAATTTTTTTATGGCGCTGCAAGATTCAGGCTTGAAATTCTGCAGTGAGGCTAAAAACATAAACACAATAAAGACATCGCCTGACCGATTTGATTGTTCTTTTTACGGATAGTAAATGTTTGATTATTACTTGCTAATAATTAATCTCGACTAGAGCGGTGATCATGACAAAGAGTTCTTTTCCAAATTGAAATTAAGTGCATTTGGAAGATGAACAGTTTGTTGCAAAAAAAAACTATTAACTAAAACAACAAAATGTAGCTTTCGAAAGTTGAACTTGGACAAACAAGTTCGAAAGTCGCTCTTGGACAAACAAGTTCAACTTTCAAGTTCAACAAGTTGAACAAACAAATCATACTGAAGAAGTCGAACCGTCGACCAGGTTCTTGGATCTTGGATGAACTGCTGAGCAGTAAAACAGACTAACGGCCTCGATCAGGACGCCAACAATCAATGTCTTTAATGAAAGAAACAATAAAACTGCATGTTTGCAGCTGCTTAAATCGGGTCTTTGCACCTGCTTAAAGCTACTCACATAACAGTGAGGATCTTTCATTTATTAAATATCTTTCTACCGCACTACACATATATAGAATTCTCGCACTGACATTATCAAAACTGCATGTATGCTTCGGTAGGTTTCTTTGCTATCCTCTGCAAACCAACAACGAGAATGATCATTTTTCAAGTTTTCCGTGGAGGACGGGAGTCAGGTGGAACGACAACAATTGCCTGGGGAAATTTGAAACTTAAATGCGAATGCTAAAAGTTAGAAAATTCCACAGTTTGAGGAAAATATAGACAACATGAAACAAATCTGTCGCCGTAAATACATTAGAAAAACAAATTTCTTTATTCACGGGTGCCGTTCTTACCTTCGTTGTAGTGTTTAGTTACGCTCCCCCCCCCCCCAAAAAAAAAAATAATAATAATAACTGGACAGCTACAGACAAACCGATTATTGTATTAATATGATTACTTGCAATTTCATACATTGAACTCTGGGAGAAAGATTTAACAAGTGAAAGATCATCGTAGTAATACTGTAAAATGACTAGCTCCAAGTTGGTTGGAACATTGCACTGGTATCATAAGGTCACCAGTTCGCGAAGCCTGTTCAATCCCGAATTTTTTCAGATTTACCTCAATGTAAAAACCTGTGAAGTTTTCCCTTGTTTTTTTTTTTTTTTTACACTGAGAATGAGCCATTTTTTCAGATTTTTCTTTCGCAACTGCTTCAGTTGCGTGCGTAATGCACCTATCAATGTTAAGCCGGCGGGGGGGGGGGGGACTCAGGGCATGGGGTGGGGATTTGATTGTCTTTGTTGGCCCTGGGTTAGGGCATTTGACTGACCTTGCTCTCCAGGGGGAGGGAATATTTGAATCTTTCTTTGCCAGCCTTGGGATATTTGACAGCGATGTGCAGCCCGGGGTGGGGAAATTTGGTTGCATTTGACTGGAATGATTTGCCCGTGGGCAGGGAATTTGACGGCAAATTTTTCAAAAATGTCAAATCCCCACCCCATGCCCTGACTCCCCCCCCTCCCGCCGGCTTAACATTGATAGGTGCATAACTGTGATGATCTTTCACTTGTTCATTTATTGCATGTTGATAACAAATCGAACGACTCGAAAGAAAATTTCATAAATTTTCAGCAGCAACTGGCCGCTCGCATCGAGCTCTTGAGAAGATTTGAATTTCACTTTGCTCAAAAGCACTTTGTTTTTGTCTGTTTTGTCTAGACAACCAATTGGGTAATCGAAAGATGGGATTTAGGTTACTGTCATTTCATTATTGTACTCTAACAGTTGGCGCCAACCAGTCTGTAACAGCAGCCAATCGATCGTTTCAGCTTGTCAAATGTAGTGGACCAACCCCAATCTTAATTAAATACAGTCACCACAGAAATCCCAACTTGCCCTTTTTTCTTAAGCTTTTAATTCCAAATTTCTTTCTTTTTGTTTTTGAGTGTTTTTTCAATCTTTCCTCTCAGTTTTTCCTTGAAACCGGTTTTTGGAACTCAAGTCAAACAACGCAATTACTAGTATATAAGTTTTTCAGACTGAGGTTAGAACAAATTAAACCGGCGTTTCTGAGAACTGTAAGGCCTAAACTGTAGACCAAGCAGTGAGGCGATACCAAATTTACATTAAGCCAATTCTAAAGGCCAGGTTAAAAGCACGTGCTGAAATTATCTTTTCTTCTCAGAAATAAAATATGTCAGTCTAATGAGTTTCCCGCGAACTGACTCGGTTTAAGATAGATTTTTCCTCGCAGATGGTATCTGTTTCAAATATTGAAGTTTTTCATACCTAACTGTGCTGAA
Source organism: Ricordea florida (assembly GCA_949710005.1). NCBI lineage: Eukaryota > Metazoa > Cnidaria > Anthozoa > Corallimorpharia > Ricordeidae > Ricordea > Ricordea florida. The sequence goes on along the minus strand of OX453280.1, from coordinate 28,275,277 downwards.
AATTAAAGCCGTTGAATCTTTTCCTCTGAAAAATGGTTTTCTAACGTGCACTTTGACTATAGATTTTTCCTTATGCAAAGTACTTGTTTTGAATACTCAAGCTTTTCATACCTGGATGTCTTAACATTTCTTGGTAAATGGCTTCGTCTTCTATTACGTAACATTCGGGACATGTTTTTCTGGACTGGTTGTTCAAATCACATTTGTTAGTCTTCCACCAAAAGTTCAAACTCATGCATCTGAAGTCTGCCACACATAATCTCACACAGCTGGGGTAGTAACTTGTAAAATTTAAAGTGTAAGTTGAGTTCAGCAGTGCAACTCCTCGCCTGGACCTCTGCTCTTGGCCGTCATCATCGCCGCCACAAGAGTGACCATCCAAGAGAAGAACTTTCGTAGAGTACACGAAAGAAGATACGAAGAACAATAAAGTCAAGTTCATCTTACTGCGTATTCAGTTCATAAATGAAGACCACACTGCGTTTGGTAGTTTTGGGAATAAATATGAGAACCACAAGAGGCATAAAAGACTTTGTAAGTGTAGCTGTTGTTTTGAAACTCTAAAACAATACCTACTCCGTTGTAAAGTACACTCGTAAAAGTTTAATTAAATTGACCCTTGATGGGAACTAATCATGAGACCTCCGGAATGTTCCGACGGTCTCCCGACTGAGCTTCAAGGCCAGAAGAAAGAAAGTCGTTGGTGACCACATCAACGGCAAGTCGCGAAAGGGGATGAGAGAATAGTAGTAGTGAATTGTGCTGTATCAATTTTCAAGCATACCGCAAATGATAAACCGAGGTTGTTTACGTCTGAATTTTAAATTTAATTGAAAATATCCCGCTAAGGGTGATCTCACAACGAAACGGACACAGAAATATTCCTTTGAAACTCTGAAGCTCACTCCATTGGAATTTCAGGATTAAAATAAAGCACTTTAATTACAAGTCAGATTTAGTTCTCTTTTTCTTGAGTCCTCTAGCTGGGGGTTGCAGGTCCTTCTGGGGGGCGCTTTCCATTTATTTATTTCCAGGTATTTGTTGTGACGAATGGAACAGTATGCAGTAATGACAGTTATGTACGCAACTTAAGCAGCTGTGAAATTAAAACCTGAAAAATATTCAGGCCTGAACGGGATTCGAACCCATGACCTCTGCGATACCGGTGCAGTGCTCTACCAACTGAGCTATGAAGCCAACTGGGAACTGGTTAGTTGGACCAGCCCGTCCCAGGCCATCATGTTCCAAGTCTCGCGGCAAAATACGAAACTGAGCCAAAGCAAATGGCGGAGTCTTAGCCTCTTTTACTTGCTTTGGAGTTGCTCGACGACTCTGATATTGAAGCGAATGATGCATTAGGACGACGATATCCTTTTTTACAGTGTAGCTAGCTCTTACATGCGGGCTGTGACGAACAAGTTTGTTTGCCATAGGTGACTGTGATGAGCAGAGTAATCAGCGACATGTCTATATTCAAGTAAACGGTTGCACTCCGGCAGTCGCGGACTTGTCTTAATGCTCTTTAATTCCGAAATACATCCATTTCCTCTTAAACCAAGTAATGGCGGGAATATTTATGTGGATGCAATGGAAAGTGTGCTCGTGACTTAGCCTAACTTATCACATTCGTTTGTATATTGCGAATACATTACAGCTAGCTTATATGCATTTTCGCAATACTTACCAAAGCTGATTGATTGTAGCTACTCCACTACAATGATGTTGAAGTAGCAGATCTAAATCCTCTGTCAGAAGGAAACATGACGAGAACTCATACTGACAAGCTTCAGGATCAGCCATGTTGTTTTCGATTTTCCCGGGTCGAAGAAATTGGGCCCGAACAGGAATGGTCGAATGGAACAGAATTTTCCGGTTATTCTGTTTTTCCGGAGTTTTCAGCCACACTCGCGAGGTACACCCAAAATTTCGGAATGAAATTCCGGAAATTTTCTGTTCCATTCGCTCTCCCAGCAGGAATTTCTGTAATATTTGGGCGAATGGAAAGCGCCCCTTGTCTTTCTCCCCCTCCCATCGGTCCCCTCCAAAAATGCTGATCATTTATCTTTATACTCAAGTTTCCATCCCTTCCAAAAATGCTGATCATCTATCTTTATACTCAAGTTTCCATCCCTTCCAAAAATGCTGATCATCTATCTTTATACTCAAGTTTCCATCCCTTCCAAAAATGCTGATCATCGATTTATATCTTACACTCAAGTTTTCGTGTCGAAGGTTATCTTTGATTAGTAATTAATAATTGATGAAGAAACTTGCAAGATCATGCCTAGATTAGGGAGCTTAAGCAGGCACGACGACGATGCTGGGGACGGCACGTTCCGAAAAATGGATTTGTTTTTCTCCTGTATCAATGGCGGCTGACTTGTTTCATTTTCTTTCCATAACTTTTCAAATCGTCGATTTTTCCAACTTAACCCGTTCGTTTTACAGCATCGCGTCTTCCAGAAAACCTGAAAAATGGTCATTTCACGTTGTTGTTTTGCAGAGGACGCCAAAGAAATTTACCATACTGTATTTTGCACGTGCAATTTCATTGTTTTGTTTACCAACGCTATTGTTTGGTGCTGTTGTAGTCGTCGTCGTCGTGTTTTGCTTAAGGTCCCTATTTGTTTCACGCTCAACAGCGTACTGTTTAGCACTATCCGCGCTCGTGTAGTTTCGTGAAAGAACAAAAAGGAGAATGTACCAAATAATAGCACTAATGAACAACACACTGAAATTTCACTGCAAAGTACAATCTGATAGGTTTATTAGACGTCCTCTACAAATGTCACCATTTTCTCGAAGACGCAAGGGTACAATGGAAAACTGATTGCCTGCTGCCTCGTCCCCAGGCGCCGGTCAGTTTTCAGTTGACGCGTTAAGGCGGGTAGATGGTTAGGGAGCGTCCCACAACGCCAAGCGATCCGCGAATTATCAATCCCATAACGCAAAGTGCACCGCGCGCGACCAGGGAGCGGCGCCTGGGGACGAGGCTGGATTGCCTGCAGAAATTAGGAATGAAAAGCAAACGATATTAATTGTAAAAGATATAGAAATAACCTGAAACGAGCCTGCCGCTATCAAGACAGGAAGAAACAAGGCAACAACCGAAAAAAAATTAGCGACGTTTTCATAAACTAAGAGTAAGGATTTTATGGGAGTTCCGAGAACATTGTACGAATACTTTCTCAATAAAAGTCTCCCTTTTTTCATAGTGTATTTTCTCGCTTCATGATAACTGATAATGATAAAGATAATAAATTTGTATAGCGTATGTTTTCGTATGGATATTTTCATAAATCAAAGGCGCTTTTCATCAATTCTTCTATTAGTTAATTACAATCAAACTTTACAAAGGACGACCACAACACCAGGGTCTACGCCACGCCACCCACCCCCCCCCATCACTTTTCTAATGGTCCGTCCCTTAGAGTTAGTAGAAAAGAACTTGCATACGACTCGAGTCCTGCAATCTTTTTTATTGACTTATCAAAGGCATTCTATAGCATCAGTCATTTCGTTCTATTAAGTAAACTGTCCTGTTATTGCGTACATGATATGGAACTACAATGGTTTACTGATTATTTATTTTTTCGCAAGCAGATCGTTCAATTTCATGGTGTGCTATCTGAACTAAATCCAGTTATCACTGGTGTCCCTCAAGGTCGTATTCTTGGGCGTTGGCCCCCTCCTATATCTCAACTCCTTTAATGTATTATGTGCATATCCCCCTTCGTCATTATAACATCATCACTTACGTTGATGATACGATGATTTTTACATCCTCAAGTGATATCGGTGCGATACAAAGCAGTCTTTCAAAGGACTTAGATAATCTCTCTAACTGGTTTCGTGATAATGAAATTATTTTTACTCGGGCTTCTTCCGAAAGAATGCCCATATAATAATGAAATTATTTTTAGTCGGGCTTCTTCCGAAAGAATGCCCGTATAAATATATAAATTCGTATAAATCAATTCGGCTTCATTTTTTTTCCGCTTTCGGTCACAAATCGCCCTATTCAGCGTTTACAGCGCAGGTGCGTTCATTATGCGCACGCGTAGAATGAATCATAAGAGCGCATGGTCAAGATTATTTTCTTCCGAAGGTTTATACTTCATGCCAGTATGCCATATAGTCTCCCGCGCCCATCACAATCATAGTGCGGGAGACTATATGGCATACTGGCATGAAGTATAAACCGTGGCAGCATGACATTTCTAAAGCCACCATTCACAGAGAATGAAGAGTGGTTGTTTTTGTCAGGAGCCCAATGAAGCAACCTCAGTGACATCTCTCGGAAACAGCTGTAAAGGGAGAATTGACGCCACCCATAACCTATTTTCTTAAACCAAACCTCACTTGCACAGTAATTCCCCAGAACCTCCAGCACCATTCACCTCTTAGAGTTGGCTCGAAAGTGATCTGAAGATCTCTTGCTAATGTAGTAAGCTTTGCTGAGAACTCATAGAGCGAAATGAGCACTTGAATGAGAACTTATATGAGCGAAATGAGCACTTGTTGTTAAACGAAACGACTCTGACTGAAAACAGAATAAATTGACAAATCCATGATGTGAAACCGAAGAACTTCTGTCACCAACCAGGATAAGAAACGTCGCATGGAGGACTTTTCTACTGATTTAAGTGTTAGTACTAACAGGAATGGAGTTGGAGAAGTATTGGGACGGTCAAGAAGTATGTGAGCGTTTACCATTAAATATGGAGGCGCATGCCGTGACGGAGAACCATGAAGATTAAAATGTAAGAAAGTCATTAAAGGGTTCGAAAAGAGTAAGTCATGTAGAAAATGTATTAAGCGTTATATTATATACAATATACCACAAGCCGTTACAATGAAAAGTTTGGAATGATTTCCGCACAGGTCCCTACTCATTATGCATGCTGTAGCCGTACGGTTTCGTTCTCAGAAATGTTTGCACGCGCACTTCCTAAGACAATTCAACTACAGCATGCATAATGAAATAGGGACCTGTGAGGAAATCTTACCAAAAGTTTTCTGTCTATTGATTTCCGAATTTACCTTGAAGTGAACTAGATTGTGTCGAAGTAGACATGTTGGAAAAATAGGCTTACCTGTTTTGCTTACTGTTGTGTGACTCATCATATTTACATTGTAAAAACAAGAAGTTATAAGGATAAAAACAAAGATGTATTGCTGTATTAATGATGGTAAGTGTGATTCAGCCTTTTAAGTGCAACCCTGAATATATATACCACTGATAACCTAAAATGAGATGATAATGTAAATAAACTAGTTCAACTTGATAAAGGATTGAGAGTCTTAAGGATTTTACGATCATCACTAACATACTTTGCAAAAATGCAAGAAAGACTTGTTTGGTATGATTCGTCAGCTGGGCAATCCTACATGGTTTTGTTCATTATCAGCTGCAGAATCAAGGTGGATATTTCTGTTGAAAACATTGAATAGACTTGTTAACAACAAAAACTATAATGATGATAAAATTGACAAAGTCATGGCAACAAAATTCAGACCTTATTCAGAAGGACCCTGTTACATGTGTTAGAAACTTTGAACTCACAGACAGTGAGCAGCAGGATACCAGAACTACTTTTGGTTTCGGTGCCATTTAATCCTGTACCCTTACGTTAAGTTATCAAATTTTTTAACAACTGTATGCTTGCCACCTGCCTTATAACTGATGCCTAGTGTAGTCAAATGATTGGCGTCGTGTACTCACTATATGTTTATTTCAAAAAGCTACTCGGCTCCCTGGTCACTTTTAAGTTGTGATTATAGATTATTAAAATTATCTTCAATTTCATTAAATCACAACTCTGAAAAAAACACCTCGTTAATTTTTTATTTATTTTTTCTCTGTTTTGTAAACATATCCACGAGTTCACCATAGTCCTACTTTGATTACTAAAACAATTAGATTATTCGCTCTCGATTTCCGAGGTGATAACCTCATTGAAATCTCGAGCTCATAATTTGTTTTAAGTAGTAAGCAAATCAGATTACCCAGAATTCCCACTGTTGCTGAGTTCGTATATAATAATTATCGTAGGACACTGAGGCTCCTACATAAACAAATGGTTTATCATAGGAAATTGGGATAAACAAACAAGTTGGTAAAGTAATTTGTACCACAATAAGGTAAAACAGGGGGTGCTGACGTTTCGAGCGTTAGCCCTTCGTCAAGGCGAATCGCTCCGACGAAAGGCTAACGCTCGAAACGACAGCACCCCCCGTTTTACCTTACGGTGGTACAAATTACTTTATCAACTTGTTTGATTATCCCAATTTCTTGTGTTTCAATTCCCCACCAACGCAGCACCAGTTTCTTTGGAAACTACCCCACAATAATGGTTTATCATAGGAGTTGATAAGGTAGGTTTAACTATCGTTGGATCTCAGGGGCGCTGACGTTTCAAGGTCTGGTTGCTAACAACAAAACAACAGAAAACCAAAACTCAAAGTGCTAATTTGTTGTTTTATTGGTTGGCTGGGCTACAAAAATTCCACAAAACGAAAACACAGTATTCACAGTATTTTAACACAGAGAACAACCACCCATCTTCGATCCTAACTAAAAAAATGCATGTCGCTAGTTCTCTTCCTCCAAAACGAGTTGATTGACACAACAACCCAAGGACTTTGAAATATTTACTCCCCTCTCTCCCTTCACACAGCCCACGAACATTGCGGTACTTCTTATTTCCAGGGGAACTATATATTGTCCGTCAAATGACTGAGTTGAGCGAAAAGGAATGGCTGACCCCTCAACGACGCATCATTACGAGTATTTCAAGACTAGTCTGCACACGATTTTGCAAGCTCGTCGTAATGTGACGACGTGTATCACACTTTTCGCGTCAAAAACTCCGCATGCACACTTGTCCCGCCAAAATTCAAACGAGTGTGAACCTCGGCTTACAAGTAATCTCGTACTCGTTCTTGGATCTACAAGTTACGAATACTAATTATAAAGTTAAATAAATATGAAGTTAAATTACGTATTACAAAGTTAAATTAACGTGGTGCGAAGGCATTTTATACTTCATTGCGACCAGTTGGTCGTCAAAAAGCTGCGTAACGCATGCCTGTGCTTAATAAAGATGGTATTTTAACAACGAAAAAAACTTGAACTACCTTCCCCTCCTCACCACCAACAACAATAATGGAAGGTAGCAAATCCCAGTTTCTCTATGAAATTGACTTCTCAATTACGTCTGAAAATCATAACATTAAGTACACGGGACAAACGAAGCTTTATAATAATCTGCCTCAAACGACAGGATGAAAAAGTTAATACTACCCTGTATTGTAAACAAAACATACCACAGTACAATCATCTTTAGCCGCGCGGTTTGATAAAACGATGAAAACCTTAGAACCGCACGGTACAGTAATTAAAACAAACAGTGTTCAGTAGCTTTCTAAGAATGGTCACATAAAATACTGTAGTTTTAGCAAGAGGCTAGCTCAAATCTGTGTCTTCATTGACTGGTAGAAAAGTGCACAAAAGAAACGGCACCTTTTCAATGTCACACTAAACCTACAGAGTTGAAATGAAAAAAAAAATAAACAAATAACAAAACCACACCAGAAAATAATCTATTTAACTTTAAGCTGTATTGTTTTATCAAAATGGACATAGGTTATATCACGCTTAATTCGAATGGTAAATTTGATATCACACGGCAATTGAGCTTGGCCAATCAGAACTAGCAGAAAAATGGCACCAGGTGCGCGTCCCGAGAGGGCGTAAAACAGCGATTTTTATTGGCCGAGACTGCTTCCCACTGGATTTCCTTAATCCAATCAGAAGACTTCCTGAGGTCAAACACCATACGGGGTATCATAAGCGCGACGACTTTACTTGGAATAAATGATTTGCAAAGCCAGTTGCGCATGGTCAATGGTGTTGAAGTTTATGGTGACGTATTATACTAGCAAGATGTCCGACGTCTAGAGTAGCATAAGCAAGTGAAATTTTACCAAAGGATATTTAACGCGGGTGCAATTAATCTACACAAGCAAATGGAAAATAATGAAAATCAACAGTTAAAAAGGTGACACTTATAAAGCAAAGACAAATGAAATACACCCATACACTCCCAAGCAAGTCACGTCTCCCCTTCCCACAGTCCTAATCATGTTTTTGCGATGCGTTATGGAACATTTAAGCGACTTCCGGTCCAAAGTCTTCATACAGTGGGTCATGCATTGAAATGTCATTGTAGTATGCTGCGCGGAGCCTGGTGCGATGGTGGTACTTCTTCCAATACACCATGACTCCTACGACTATGAGAACAGCGAGCATCCCAGCCACGCTGATTGCAATGATCGCAGGCACAGACAAACCATCAGAAGAGTCATCTGTGGAGACAATAAAGAGGTCAGCATAAGCGTTGACTTTCTTTGTCCCCCTCCTACCAGGGACACAATAACAGGAGCACAATAACAGGAGCACAATACCAGGAGCACAATACCAGGAGCACAATACCAGGAGCAAAATACCAGGAGCAAAATACCAGGAGCAAAATACCAGGACCACAATACCAGGAGCACAATACCAGGAGCACAACAACAGGAGCACAACAACAGGAGCAAAACAACAGGAGCACAACAACAGGAGCGCAACAACAGGAGCGCAACAACAGGAGCGCAACAACAGGAGTGCAACAACAGGAGCGCAACAACAGGAGCGCAACAACAGGAGCGCACTAACAGGAGCGCACTAACAGGAGCGCACTAACAGGAGCGCACTAACAGGAGCGCACTAACAGGAGCGCACTAACAGGAGCGCACTAACAGGAGCGCACTAACAGGAGCGCACTAACAGGAGCGCACTAACAGGAGCGCACTAACAGGAGCGCACTAACAGGAGCGCAATAACAGGATCGCAATAACAGGAGCGCAATAACAGGAGCACAATAACAGGAGCTCAATAACAGGAGCACAATAACAGGAGCACAATAACAGGAGCACAATAACAGGAGCGCAATAAGAGGAGCGCAATAACAGGAGCGCAATAACAGGAGCGCAATACCAGGAGCACAATACCAGGAGCACAATACGAGGAGCACAATAACAGGAGCACAATACCAGGAGCACAATACCAGGAGCACAATACCAGGAGCACAATACCAGGAGGGTCCCTCTTTCCTAACAGGCCTACGTTAGCAGATAGAGCTTTGTCTAAGAGCCCCCCAGTGTACTTAGCATTTAGGGCTCACTGAATTAAAAAACTACAGAATGAAGTTAAAATTGAACTTTGTAACACTCCCTGGGAGACAGACACGTGGGTCAAGAAATAAGTCAAACCTGGGTTCGACATTAGACCGCAAGCAGTCTGCCAGATTCTCCCTTCAGATGTCGGGAGAATTGACCGAGACGGTCTATTTACAAACTTGGTCCTAAATTTTAGATGTATTTAACCATTAGAATATAAAAAAAAAAATTTTACACCGACCAGTCAAACTGCGACAGATGCAATCAAAACTAAGTAAGAGAAGATTTTTGGGTGATATTTGGAGTTTCATGCAGCATTTCAATGCCTTCTTCTTTGGAGAGATTTTCGCTGAGAAAAGTTATCAAAATAGTCTCATTTGTTACAGTGCTAGGGAAGCCACCAAACAAACAGAAACTCTCCTGGAAATGGGCTCCTATTCTTACTCACAAAATTATTTTGCACCACCAGCACACCGTTTGTCATCCAAGATGGCGGCTGAGATTGATGTGTGCATTATTCATCGCAAATAAATGCATCTGCTCAGCAGATTATGAACTTTCTTTTACCTTCTTCGCCATTCTTGTCTCCCTTACGGTGACCATGCACCCCTGGAGCGGCACTCCCTCCAGGGTGGGAAGTACTGTAACTTAGACCTAGATACCGCAATAAGACACTACAGTCAATGAATCGCTAACAACGCTAAGCACTCGTGTTTTACAATGGCAAGACACTGTTCTTACGACTTCTATTTAGTTGAATATTAATTGTTAATTAGTAAATAACTTATTAATATTTAATAATTGGTATTCAATTCAAAATTGTTAAATCTCCTTAAGGTGGGCTGCCATATCTAAACCCAGGACCTGAGAATCCTGGAAGTTTAATACGTCCCCACACGAGGAGCAAGCGTGACAAGCTAGACAGCCAATGCAAAGGAGACTAACAGTATAAGTGAGTGACTATTTGTGGGTTCCAACATAAGGTATCAAGGCAGCACATGCTCATATCCATGATCATCCACAGAATGTACATGTAAAAAGAGAGTGCAATGCTACAAGAACGGTTTGCATTTACACACAAACTGTAAATATCCACACATGAAACTAGGAGTAATCTTAGATTGGGGAGAGGGGCTGACCGTAAGCATTACTGTAGGTTACAAAGGATTAAACAGAGGGGAGGGTATGTTTATGCATTACATCAAAATAGATATAAGGGAAGCGAGCCCACGGCCCATTAAAAAGAATCTTCCTTGGAAAATTTGCGTCAACCACAGAGAAACGGCAAACTCCAATAATCTCGCCAGTATTGCACAGGACACCCAACATGTGTACAGGGCACCAACACAAGATTAGGTTTCTGTTCTCCTGTATTGAATGAAACCAGCTACTGTAGGCCAGGCAAACGCAGGGTACCTCGGAAACACAGAATTCCATTTAATTAACTTGAATAAAATACAGAGGAAGTACATATGAAAGAAAGTAATTATGCTCTTCCAAACGTATCTGCACAACTCATTGCACAAGACCGTCAATATATGATGGCGGTTAAAAATTTAGGATCCCAAAGATTTTGGTGAAGATGCGTTAACGTAGTGGCTATAGTGTGTTGGACTTCCAAGCAGGAGGTCAGGAGTTCGAGCCCTGGTAATGGCACTGTGTTGTTTCCTTGGACATGAAACTTAACTCCACACTGTCTCTCTCCACCCAGGTGTATAAATGGGTACCGGCAATATAATTCTGGGGATAGCCCTGCGTTGGGCTACACGAGGCATCCCATCCAATGAGGAGTAACAACACTCTTAGTTGAAACCGGGATAAACTCTGGCCGTGTGGGCTTTAAGGCTTGTGTGCGCCTTTTCCTAACTGCCTACCTACCTACCTACCTACCAAAGATTCAGGGGCTGAGAAAACTTAGTACCTGAAGAACCTCTCTGGGTCGGATGTTTGTGTGAAGAGGATCTGGCAGAGCTTCCATGCTGAGTATGTTGAGTGCGAGTTGAAACTGCGTTTTAAAACACGACACTGTCATCAACACATCTCTACGTAAATTCCCAAACTCTCATTTGCTTCTAAAAAGGAGGAAACACTCAACTCTCTCCCAAGAAACTGGATAAATCAAAAGAGTTGATTAATACCTCTTATTAATCGAGCTCGAGGTCCGTACTGTAAAATACGGACCGAGTTTTTTCCCGTCAATTTATGGCCCAAGCGCGAAGCGCGTGGGCCATAAATCGACGGGAAAAAACGAGGATCCGTATTTTACAGTACGGACCAAGAAAACGAGGTTAATAAGATATTTATTATATCTCTGGAGTCATTTTGGCGACCAAAACAAACTTTAGCGGGCCGTACAGTGAAGTACGGCCCGCTAAATTGACCAATCACAGCGCGCGTACTAACTGAGAGATATAATAAAGTAAGTTATACCACCGTAAGGTAAATGGGAGGTGCTGACGTTTCGAACATTAGCCCTTCGTCGGAGCGAATGAATCACTTATTATATTCATTCGCTCCGATGAAGGGCTATAACGCTCAAAATGTCAGCACCTCCCATTTACCTTACGGTGGTATAACTTACTTAACCAATGCCTTTGATTTATCCAGTTTCTTGTGTTTCAATTTCCCACCGCAGAGCACTAGTTTCTTTAGAAACTATCCCTACAATACTTGTTCTCTCCCAAGTGACCACACTTACTGCAGGAAAAAAAAATGAGTCATTTTAGGGAGGTGGCCAAACCAAAAAAAAAAAAATTACGTGAATCCCCTGATTATAGCTATTAATTTTACAATTCTAATTCTGGAAATTCCCTGCAATTACATTTGTATTGGAAAAGTGATACTTCTATTTCATGGGGAAGATTGGAAGCACTGCCAAGTGACTGCCAAGTACATTTCATGAACATTATACAATAGTACACATACACAGGAACTGTTGACGTTTTCAATGTCATGTGACCTTGACCTATGGCCATATTCCTTTGCTTGTGTTAAATCTGTCTTTTTGATACCTCAGTGGTTGTTAGTTCGAATCACGACAGACTCGAAGAAGTTCAGCCAACTTTATTTTGAACGTCGAAAATGCACTACTTGCACAATGTAAATCTTGTATCAACTTGTAGATAACAATCGTACTCAAACAACAGCAAACGAAGACATTGGGTGCAGACCTTGTGGTCAGTTCGTAGAAACTTGTATGTGGTTTTCTAGCAAATTACAGAGGTAGATATAACTCAAAGTTACCACAACAATTCTCAAATGTAGGAAAAAAGGCTAACTTACCGAACTGTTCGGCTTCAAAATGCTAATACAGGTAGAATATACTCAAATACTATCCTTGCTCACGATTAAACAAACTCGACCAAGGCAAAAAATGTTTCTGAGTCACGTGATGATAAACA
>OX453280.1:28202651-28255151 GCA_949710005.1 Ricordea florida | reverse complement strand
ATTTGAGTTTGCAAACATCTTGCTCCGACTACACTGCCATTTGACAAGAAACCCCTGTATCAAAAATGCACATACTGTGTGGCTGATAAAATACATGATGTGGTTCAACTTTAACCTGGATTTAAATTTTATTTTCCTTTGTTTAAAATTCATTGTCACACATAAACATACCAAAACAAGAGGAAGATAAAATCTAAACCAAGAAAAAATTGAACCACAACATAACTATACACTGTATCATTCTCCTATCTACTACCTCCTACTCAACTGCTTCTCAGAGATCTGTAAAGGAGAAAATAATTATCTTATCATCAAAAACTACTCCATGCTGTGCTCACCTGAACAATGTGGATTAACTTGGCATGAACTTGATGTTTGCAGCAAAACATTGATTCCTTTTTTGAGACTTTCAGCTGCTCTGTGCATTGCAGAGCATTCAGGGTTGGCTTTTGATGATGGGTTTTGGCATAGCGCACTGTTTATAAGATCTGTAAAACACAAATTTAAAAAAAAAAAGATATAATGGAGGCAGTATGTCCAAGTGATTGGAGAGCTGGATGTCTACACTGTAATATGGTCATCATGCCCTGACCACTTGCTGGATTTGTAATATGGTATCATGCCCTGACCACTCACTAGATTTGTAATATGGTATCATGCCCTGACCACTCACTAGATTTGTAATATGGTATCATGCCCTGACCACTCACTAGATTTGTAATATGGTATCATGCCCTGACCACTCACTAGATTTGTAATATGGTCATCATGCCCTGACCACTCACTAGATTTGTAATATGGTATCATGCCCTGACCACTCACTAGATTTTTAATATGGTATCATGCCCTGACCACTCACTAGATTTGTAATATGGTCATCATGCCCTGACCACTCACTAGATTTGTAATATGGTCATCATGCCCTGACCACTTGCTAGATTTGTAATATGGTATCATGCCCTGATCACTCACTAGATTTTTAATATGGTATCATGCCCTGACCACTCACTAGATTTTTAATATGGTATCATGCCCTGACCACTCACTAGATTTGTAATACGGTATCATGCCATGACTACTCACTAGATTTGTAATATGGTCATCATGCCCTGACCACTTGCTAGATTTGTAATATGGTATCATACACTGACTACTCACTAGATTTGTAATATGGTCATCATGCCCTGACCACTTGCTAGATTTGTAATATGGTATCATGCCCTGACCACTCACTAGATTTTTAATATGGTATCATGCCCTGAACACTTGCTAGATTTGTAATATGATATCATACCCTGACTACTCACTAGATTTGTAATATGGTCATCATGCCCTGACCACTTGCTAGATTTGTAATATGGTATCATACCCTGACTACTCACTAGATTTGTAATATGGTCATCATGCCCTGACCACTTGCTAGATTTGTAATATGGTATCATGCCCTGACCACTCACTAGATTTTTAATATGGTATCATGCCCTGACCACTCACTAGATTTGTAATATGGTCATCATGCCCTGACTACTCACTAGATTTGTAATATGGTCATCATGCCCTGACCACTTGCTAGATTTGTAATATGGTATCATGCCCTGACCACTCACTAGATTTTTAATATGGTATCATGCCCTAACCACTCACTAGATTTGTAATATGGTCATCATGCCCTGACCACTCACTAGATTTGTAATACGGTATCATGCCCTGACCACTCACTAGATTTGTAATATGGTATCATGCCCTGACCATTCACTAGATTTGTAATATGGTATCATGCCCTGACCACTCACTAGATTTGTAATATGGTCATCATGCCCTCACCACTCGCTGGATTTGTAATATGGTCATCATGCCCTGACCACTCGCTGGATTTGCAATATGGTATCATGCCCTGACCACTCGCTGGATTTGTAATATGGTCATCATGCCCTGACCACTAGCTGGATTTGTAATATGGTCATCATGCCCTGACCACTCGCTGGATTTGTAATATGGTCATCATGCCCTGACCACTAGCTGGATTTGTAATATGGTCATCATGCCCTGACCACTCACTAGATTTGTAATATGGTCATCATGCCCTGACCACTCACTAGATTTGTAAAATGGTCATCATGCCCTGACCACTCACTAGATTTGTAATATGGTCATCATGCCCTGACCACTTGCTAGATTTGTAATATGGTATCATACCCTGACTACTCACTAGATTTGTAATATGGTCATCATGCCCTGACCACTTGCTAGATTTGTAATATGGTATCATACCCTGACCACTCACTAGATTTGTAATATGGTCATCATGCCCTGACCACTCACTAGATTTGTAAAATGGTCATCATGCCCTGACCACTCACTAGATTTGTAATATGGTATCATGCCCTGACCACTCACTAGATTTTTAATATGGTATCATGCCCTGACCACTCACTAGATTTGTAATATGGTCATCATGCCCTGACCACTCACTAGATTTGTAATATGGTCATCATGCCCTGACCACTTGCTACATTTGTAATATGGTATCATGCCCTGACCACTCACTAGATTTTTAATATGGTATCATGCCCTGACCACTCACTAGATTTGTAATATGGTCATCATGCCCTGACCACTCACTAGATTTGTAATACGGTATCATGCCCTGACCACTCACTAGATTTTTAATATGGTATCATGCCCTGACCACTCACTAGATTTGTAATATGGTATCATGCCCTGACCACTCACTAGATTTGTAATATGGTATCATGCCCTGACCACTTGCTGGATTTTTAATATGGTATCATGCCCTGACCACTCACTAGATTTGTAATACGGTATCATGCCCTGACCACTCACTAGATTTGTAATATGGTATCATGCCCTGACCACTCACTAGATTTTTAATATGGTCATCATGCCCTGACCACTAGCTGGATTTGTAATATGGTCATCATGCCCTGACCACTCGCTAGATTTGCAATATGGTATCATGCCCTGACCACTCGCTGGATTTGTAATATGGTCATCATGCCCTGACCACTCACTAGATTTTTAATATGGTATCATGCCTTGACCACTCACTAGATTTGTAATATGGTCATCATGCCCTGACCACTTGCTAGATTTGTAATATGGTATCATACCCTGACTACTCACTAGATTTGTAATATGGTCATCATGCCCTGACCACTTGCTAGATTTGTAATATGGTCATCATGCCCTGACCACTCACTAGATTTGTAATATGGTCATCATGCCCTGACCACTTGCTAGATTTGTAATATGGTATCATACCCTGACTACTCACTAGATTTGTAATATGGTCATCATGCCCTGACCACTTGCTAGATTTGTAATATGGTATCATGCCCTGACCACTCACTAGATTTTTAATATGGTATCATGCCCTGACCACTCACTAGATTTGTAATATGGTCATCATGCCCTGACCACTCACTAGATTTGTAATATGGTCATCATGCCCTGACCACTTGCTAGATTTGTAATATGGTATCATGCCCTGACCACTCACTAGATTTTTAATATGGTATCATGCCCTGACCACTCACTAGATTTGTAATATGGTCATCATGCCCTGACCACTCACTAGATTTGTAATACGGTATCATGCCCTGACCACTCACTAGATTTTTAATATGGTATCATGCCCTGACCACTCACTAGATTTGTAATATGGTATCATGCCCTGACCACTCACTAGATTTGTAATATGGTATCATGCCCTGACCACTTGCTGGATTTTTAATATGGTATCATGCCCTGACCACTCACTAGATTTGTAATACGGTATCATGCCCTGACCACTCACTAGATTTGTAATATGGTATCATGCCCTGACCACTCACTAGATTTTTAATATGGTCATCATGCCCTGACCACTAGCTGGATTTGTAATATGGTCATCATGCCCTGACCACTCGCTAGATTTGCAATATGGTATCATGCCCTGACCACTCGCTGGATTTGTAATATGGTCATCATGCCCTGACCACTAGCTGGATTTGTAATATGGTCTTCATGCCCTGACCACTCGCTGGATTTGCAATATGGTATCATGCCCTGACCACTCACTAGATTTTTAATATGGTCATCATGCCCTGACCACTAGCTGGATTTGTAATATGGTCATCATGCCCTGACCACTCGCTAGATTTGCAATATGGTATCATGCCCTGACCACTCGCTGGATTTGTAATATGGTCATCATGCCCTGACCACTAGCTGGATTTGTAATATGGTCTTCATGCCCTGACCACTCGCTGGATTTGCAATATGGTATCATGCCCTGACCACTCGCTGGATTTGTAATATGGTATCATGCCCTGACCACTAGCTGGATTTGTAATATGGTCATCATGTCCTGACCACTAGCTGGATTTGTAATATGGTCATCATGCCCTGACCACTCACTAGATTTGTAATATGGTCATCATGCCCTGACCACTCACTAGATTTGTAATATGGTCATCATGCCCTGACCACTCACTAGATTTGTAATATGGTCATCATGCCCTGACCACTTGCTATATTTTTAATATGGTATCATGCCCTGACCACTCACTAGATTTGTAATATGGTCATCATGCCCTGACCACTTGCTACATTTGTAATATGGTATCATGCCCTGACCACTCACTAGATTTTTAATATGGTATCATGCCCTGACCACTCACTAGATTTGTAATATGGTCATCATGCCCTGACCACTCACTAGATTTGTAATACGGTATCATGCCCTGACCACTCACTAGATTTTTAATATGGTATCATGCCCTGACCACTCACTAGATTTGTAATATGGTATCATGCCCTGACCACTCACTAGATTTGTAATATGGTATCATGCCCTGACCACTTGCTGGATTTTTAATATGGTATCATGCCCTGACCACTCACTAGATTTGTAATACGGTATCATGCCCTGACCACTCACTAGATTTGTAATATGGTATCATGCCCTGACCACTCACTAGATTTTTAATATGGTCATCATGCCCTGACCACTAGCTGGATTTGTAATATGGTCATCATGCCCTGACCACTCGCTAGATTTGCAATATGGTATCATGCCCTGACCACTCGCTGGATTTGTAATATGGTCATCATGCCCTGACCACTCACTAGATTTTTAATATGGTATCATGCCTTGACCACTCACTAGATTTGTAATATGGTCATCATGCCCTGACCACTTGCTAGATTTGTAATATGGTATCATACCCTGACTACTCACTAGATTTGTAATATGGTCATCATGCCCTGACCACTTGCTAGATTTGTAATATGGTCATCATGCCCTGACCACTCACTAGATTTGTAATATGGTCATCATGCCCTGACCACTTGCTAGATTTGTAATATGGTATCATACCCTGACTACTCACTAGATTTGTAATATGGTCATCATGCCCTGACCACTTGCTAGATTTGTAATATGGTATCATGCCCTGACCACTCACTAGATTTTTAATATGGTATCATGCCCTGACCACTCACTAGATTTGTAATATGGTCATCATGCCCTGACCACTCACTAGATTTGTAATATGGTCATCATGCCCTGACCACTTGCTAGATTTGTAATATGGTATCATGCCCTGACCACTCACTAGATTTTTAATATGGTATCATGCCCTGACCACTCACTAGATTTGTAATATGGTCATCATGCCCTGACCACTCACTAGATTTGTAATACGGTATCATGCCCTGACCACTCACTAGATTTTTAATATGGTATCATGCCCTGACCACTCACTAGATTTGTAATATGGTATCATGCCCTGACCACTCACTAGATTTGTAATATGGTATCATGCCCTGACCACTTGCTGGATTTTTAATATGGTATCATGCCCTGACCACTCACTAGATTTGTAATACGGTATCATGCCCTGACCACTCACTAGATTTGTAATATGGTATCATGCCCTGACCACTCACTAGATTTTTAATATGGTCATCATGCCCTGACCACTAGCTGGATTTGTAATATGGTCATCAT
This sequence comes from Ricordea florida, assembly GCA_949710005.1. NCBI lineage: Eukaryota > Metazoa > Cnidaria > Anthozoa > Corallimorpharia > Ricordeidae > Ricordea > Ricordea florida. The sequence goes on along the minus strand of OX453280.1, from coordinate 28,249,138 downwards.
GCCCTGACCACTCGCTAGATTTGCAATATGGTATCATGCCCTGACCACTCGCTGGATTTGTAATATGGTCATCATGCCCTGACCACTAGCTGGATTTGTAATATGGTCTTCATGCCCTGACCACTCGCTGGATTTGCAATATGGTATCATGCCCTGACCACTCACTAGATTTTTAATATGGTCATCATGCCCTGACCACTAGCTGGATTTGTAATATGGTCATCATGCCCTGACCACTCGCTAGATTTGCAATATGGTATCATGCCCTGACCACTCGCTGGATTTGTAATATGGTCATCATGCCCTGACCACTAGCTGGATTTGTAATATGGTCTTCATGCCCTGACCACTCGCTGGATTTGCAATATGGTATCATGCCCTGACCACTCGCTGGATTTGTAATATGGTATCATGCCCTGACCACTAGCTGGATTTGTAATATGGTCATCATGTCCTGACCACTAGCTGGATTTGTAATATGGTCATCATGCCCTGACCACTCACTAGATTTGTAATATGGTCATCATGCCCTGACCACTCACTAGATTTGTAAAATGGTCATCATGCCCTGACCACTCACTAGATTTGTAATATGGTCATCATGCCCTGACCACTTGCTATATTTTTAATATGGTATCATGCCCTGACCACTCACTAGATTTGTAATATGGTCATCATGCCCTGACCACTTGCTGGATTTGTAATATGGTATCATGCCCTGACCACTCACTAGATTTGTAATATGGTATCATGCCCTGACCACTCACTAGATTTGTAATATGGTCATCATGCCCTGACCACTCACTAGATTTGTAATATGGTCATCATGCCCTGACCACTTGCTGGATTTGTAATATGGTATCATGCCCTGACCACTCACTAGATTTTTAATATGGTATCATGCCCTGACCACTTGCTAGATTTGTAATATGGTATCATGCCCTGACCACTCACTAGATTTGTAATATGGTCATCATGCCCTGACCACTTGCTGGATTTGTAATATGGTATCATGCCCTGACCACTCACTAGATTTTTAATATGGTCATCATGCCCTGACCACTTGCTAGATTTGTAACATGGTATCATGCCCTGACTACTCACTAGATTTTTAATATGGTATCATGCCCTGAACACTTGCTAGATTTGTAATATGGTATCATACTCTGACTACTCACTAGATTTGTAATACGGTCATCATGCCCTGACCACTTGCTAGATTTGTAATATGGTATCATACCCTGACTACTCACTAGATTTGTAATATGGTCATCATGCCCTGACCACTTGCTAGATTTGTAATATGGTATCATGCCCTGACCACTCACTAGATTTTTAATATGGTATCATGCCCTGACCACTCACTAGATTTGTAATATGGTCATCATGCCCTGACCACTCACTAGATTTGTAATATGGTCATCATGCCCTGACCACTTGCTAGATTTGTAATATGGTATCATGCCCTGACCACTCACTAGATTTTTAATATGGTATCATGCCCTAACCACTCACTAGATTTGTAATATGGTCATCATGCCCTGACCACTCACTAGATTTGTAATACGGTATCATGCCCTGACCACTCGCTGGATTTGTAATATGGTCATCATGCCCTGACCACTAGCTGGATTTGTAATATGGTCATCATGCCCTGACCACTCGCTGGATTTGCAATATGGTATCATGCCCTGACCACTAGCTGGATTTGCAATATGGTATCATGCCCTAACCACTCGCTGGATTTGCAATATGGTATCATGCCCTGACCACTCGCTGGATTTGTAATATGGTCATCATGCCCTGACCACTCACTGGATTTGTAACATGGTCATCCCAAGTTTCAAGTCCTCAATCATGCTTGTGGGTTGCAGATCCAAACCTCCCACTAGTTTGAATTCTTAACAAGGTTTATGTTTTTTTGCAATTTGCCCCCCTAATTACAGTGCTCCCAATTAGCAGAGTAGTGCTACTGTAGATATGGTGACGCTTAAATAAAGTTATTATTATTATTATTATTATTACTATTATTATCATTATCATCATCATAATCATTATTGTAATTTTGGTTGATGTTCTTAATTTGGCCCTTGGTTTTGCGTGAGTTATACTTCTAAAATGCAGTGATAGTACATGTAATTATGTGTGTTACCAAAGTACAGAAATGGCAAAAGGTTACTCAATGAAAAAGTTAACCACTTATACTTATGTGTTGTGTTTCAATTTTGACCTTGGTTTAAATGTTATTTTCTTTTGTTTTTTGGTGTGGTAATGTATGATAATGAGTTTGAAACAGGGAAAAATAAAATTTAAAACAAGAATAAAATTGAACCACAACATATGTAAGGTAACATTTACCCAACATACCATTCCCTTTACACATAAAATAACAGGGTTTGCTGGTTAAAACGAGATAAGCAAGCTTCGTAAATTTGCTGCAATGTTATGGCCATTTTAATTAGTGAAAAAAAATGGATGTATTTTTTCAGTAAAGATCAGCACCCTTCAGTACTTGGACCTGCTACCAAAACTGTAATTATAGAAAGAAAAAGGTTTTACAGTGTTCGTAATTAACAGGAATTCTGCAATGTGAAAGACACAAATTTGGTGTGGTCATACCGAGCTGTGTCGCAGTTTGTTTTTAAAGCTGCCACTGTGTATTGTAAATTATTGATGTTCTTCCACTAGAAAGGGTATTATCTTGCAACATGACGAGACTCACTCAAAGTGAACTCTCTCGACAGCGTCATGTTCACAAAAAGTTCTTCTGAACTCGAGTTATACAGTAAACTGACTCTGTCAATGACTCCATTGTTCGGAGGAAATAAAAATTACCGCACGCGCTCAGCCGATTCGGTATTTTGTAATCCATATAAATAACCTGGTTTCACAGAAAAACTGATCAAGAAAAGCAGGAAGGTGTGCAGTACTGGGCATATTACAAACAATGTTGAAAATGAATTAAAATTAGTCGTTACTGAGTACGAATATGTAAGCGGTCGAAGTCTTCCCTTGGATTTAGTGGGTACATTAATAAAGTGTTTACATGTAGTTTATTTTACTTTCAACATTGGTGGACCAACTTAGGTACAGCAAAAATCCAAACCGTTGGAAATACCTCGTCAATTCCTTATGGCAATGCATTTGAAAATAAATTCTATACTCTTCTGCACGGAAAAGAAAGAGAAAACGATAGGCCAAGGTCTCAATGAATTGTTTTCGAATTAGAATTCCTGTCGATTTGGTTTCGATATATTGCGCAGGTAAAAATGTGTTCAGGTAAACTCTAGAAACCAATTTAATACTTACATAAAAGTCCCAACGCGTGGATGGCGATCCACATACTGAGATCACGAGAAAAAGACACTTTATGACGCAGCAATTTGAAAGCCGGAATTCTAGGGACAACCTTCGATGAAGGATGACCAAAGCAGAAGTTGTTTTGTTAAACTAACAGCCCGAACAGAGCTCTGGGTAATCTGCAGGACAAGTTATTCGGCTTGCGGTTTTCATCAAACGTTATAAAACGTCATATACAGACCCCTGCACTGTCATCTTAAATTGAAAAGTTTCGTACACCGTGGCCTGTACGTCGCCTCTATGGACATCGCAATTTGTGTGTAAGAAAAGACTTTTATGGCGTGTATAGCGCTTGAAATGCTTCTTTTATTGACGAATGGATAATTTTTTACCAACCTGAATGAATTGCCACGTTTACATAACATTTCATACTATTTTGATAATGTTCCAAATGTGTTAAAATCAAGCGAGAACCGTCTCGAAAGCGACTTTTGGAAAATATGAGGTTACAAACAAGAAGCGTGCTTTTGGTTGCGATTTTACTTTCTGGATTTTTGATTTTCTTCGGTGCTGAACTCTGGAACATGTTGCTTTCTTCTGGAGAAAACTCGGAGTCAATTTCGTCCTATGAGCACCACGCTTTAGACAAAAATCCAAGGAAGATCTTTGTGAGAAATATGGGAGCTCCATTGCCGAAGGAACGAGACTTAAGCTGCTTGATGCATTCTTGTTTCGATGTTTTTCGTTGTGGAATCAACGAGAACAAGCTTATAACTGTATATGTATATCCGTACAATCACTTTATCGACGGGCAAGGAGTGATAGTAAACAAACCGTTGTCTGAAGAGTTTCACGAACTGTTGTTATCGATTAGGAAGTCGAAATATTACACTAGTGATATGAGTAAAGCCTGCATCATAATACCCGCAATAGACACACTTAACCAAAATGGACTTGATCTTCAGGGAACTGCAAGAATTTTGGCTAACCTTCCAAGGTAGGTGTAATTATAATGAATTAAAACTCATCTACAGTGTTTCTACAGGTTGTATTTGGTTTATGGTTGTGTGGGTAACCGGTCAATTCGCTAACGCGTCATTTCGCTAACGTCCAATTCGCTAACGTCTTAGGTCGTTTCGCTAACGTCTCATAAATCGGTAAATTGGAAGCATGTGTAGATGGTTTACCTTGCAATATTGAGTATTAAAGTTCTTTTGCAATAAGTTTTAGTTGATTACCAGTTTCGTAGTATCGCCGATATCGGTAAACATCATATTGCAGTCTTTTTGCATCACGGTCAGCGAACGGTTAACGCTCGAAATGTCCGATATCGGTATACCACTGTGAGATCGCGCTAAACTAACTACTCCTTAACTTGAAGTAATCATCAAAAGTTTTTTTTCTGAAAACTTCAAGTATGTTCCAATCCAACAATTGCGCTAGTTTAATTAATTACCGATATCGGCGATATACTACGAAACTGGTAATCAACTGAAACTTATTGCAAAAGAACTTTAATACTCAATATTGCAAGGTAAACCATCTACACATGCTTCCAATTTATCGAACTTACCGCTTTATAAGACGTTAGCGAAACGCCCTAAGACGTTAGCGAATTGGACGTTAGCGAAATGACGCGTTAGCGAATTGACCGCAAACCGTTGTGTGCATATTAACCTATACAAACGTGGGTTTGATGTCACCATCGTAGGGACCGGCGGCATAATTTGTGTTATTATCTTATTAGTTTGTTGGTTCTCTACTCTGCTCCGAGGGGTTTTTCTCTTGGTATTCCTGTTCTCCTCTCTTTACAAAAACCAACATTTGATTTAATTTGATTGATTTTTATTTAGTATGATTTGATTTGATTTCATTTGTGCTTTACAATGTCTCCAATTACTGCGTCAGTGTTACATACCGTTGACACTCAAATAAAGGTCATTATTATTATTTATATTATAAGCAAAACTCATTATTTGACTGTGATTGTATAGACTTATATAAATCAAGCTTTGTTTGGGAGAATTTGAGAGTTTATCATACTAACACTCCATGTTCGGTCTTAAGGTTTGTATGTACCTGGTTGAGAATTCTTCCAAAGTTTGTTTAAGCCTGTACAAATACAGTAGATGGGCTTTATTTCTTTTATAGACAATCACTCAATCTTGCACAATGTCGCTTTGTCAAAACTGTGTTTGCACAGTTTGATAACATAAACACAGCTACAGTACATTGTATTAACCATTGACAGGGCATGCACTATCTCTTTAATTGATAGATTTGGCTTCATTTCTGCATCACCTTACATTTCAGTATGCATGATGCTGTAGCTGTGTTGTTTGGGATAGAGTGTGTGTACACATAATATTTTTGTTGTCACTCTGAAGAAGGGCTAACGCTCAAAATATCAGCACCCCCCTTCTTTTATCTTATGGTGGTATAATTTACTGTATCAATTTCTTTGATTATCCCAATTTCTTATGTTTCAATTCCCTATCGATGCAGCACCAGTTTCTTTAGAAACTACCCCCACAATATAGGTAAAGAATGGTTAATGAAGAAGGAGATTGTGCAGAAATCTAGCTGTGTCCTGACTAGGATTTTTAGAACATGAACAATGGTTGATGACAGTAATATCAACTGTTATTAGTTGTTATCAGTAATTGAAACTGTAAATGAGTTAAACTTGACTTAAATGAAGACTTCTGCTTACATAGTTGAAACATCAGTCAAAGTCATCAACAGTTCTTCTCAAAACTTCATGTACAGTACCTACACCTGGATAATTGAACTTGACAAACAACCACCATTATCATTGTTTTGGTAGTCTCTAATTTTTGCCATGTCTTGTAACATTTTCCTTTGCCTTTAGTTGGAAAGATGGAGGAAAGAACCATTTGGTTTTCAACATGTTGCCTGGTGGCCCCCCTGACTATAACTCATCCTTGGACATTCCAGTGGATAAAGCTTTGTTGGCAGGAGGAGGTTTTGCTACCTGGAGCTATCGGTCAGGATATGATGTCAGTATTCCAGTATATAATGGCCTGACAAATCAGAGAGTAGTTTTGCCTCCAAAGAGGTAATAATACCGTGGTTATCTTGTTATATAAATTCTTTATTTCCCCATTTGCACCTTGATTATCCTGATTCATTGGGCCTTGAGTGCAAAGTCCAGAAAATTGTAAAGTATGAATATTAATTTAATGACCCAACGATAGAGATAAAGAAAATGGAATTTAGTAGCAAATACATGTACATAAAGTGTTGTACCATGATGATTTTCAAACTTGTCTAACCAAGCATTCCATACTGTACGTTGATGGTTTCGCATTTGTCTCCCTCTGTGTTCAACAGTACTATTATACAGAAAGGTTTTGCTCTCTCTCTTGAAGAAGGGAACTCAAAATTGATATTTTTGCAGTTCTGTAGGAAACATGATAAGACTAACCTCTACCACTGCCTTTACAGCACTACCCACATTAACTGTATGTACTGTGTAATTATTGTGTGATTGTGTCCCAAAAGCCAAGTTTGTAATACTCTACCAAAAGAACTTTCCCTACCTAATGGCCTTGTTCTTGCTCAGATCAGAGAAATGGCTCTTTATATCTTCACAAATGAACATGCACCATCGCTTCATGAATCACCTTCAAGTTGTTGCAGAAGAAAATCAAGGCTTTTTAATCCTGGAGCACTGCAAGAAGGATCTCAACAGCATTCACAAGAGATGCGTGGATACAATGTCATTTGATTATCCTGACATTTTACAGGTTAGTGATGTATCTAACTTCCTGATCTGTGGATCAAACCATGCAGTGTGACCATTCTTTGTAAAGCTACTGAACAGGACTGTACTGTGGTACTGTTTGTTTTACTATACAGTGTGATTCTAACTTTTTCATCTGTGGATCAAACCATACAGCATGACCATTCTTTGTAAAGCTATTGAACATTACTGTACTGTGGTACTGTTTGTTTTACTATACAGTGTGGTTCTAACTTTTTCATCTGTGGATCAAACCATGCAGTGTGACCAAAAAGCTACTGCACAGAACCAAATTTTATTAATTTTAGTCTTGATAACAGAAGGTTTCATGCAGCAGTTATTATTTATCAATTTCCTGCAAAATTTCTGTCTTTAAAATTGTTACACCATTTTGTTTTATGTTTACAGTATGCAACTTTCTGTCTGGTTATCCGAGGAGTCAGACGAGGACAAACAACACTTCTTGATGCTCTAATGATGGTACATGTTATGTTCATTTTGCCTGTTGTATTCTTAACTGTTCACTGCCTCTCTGTTTTATCAAGAATGCAAGTACATTAAAACTTTAATGAGACCATGCAGTGAGCAAATAAGTGCTTACCTCAACCCTCTTCCATTTTTAATAACTGTCCTATTACACCTCCACAGAATACTTAGCGAAAAATATAATAATATGGTTCCTGTGCCAATCAGATTTAAGGAAATTCTGATGATTGTTATTAATCTTGTAATATGTAACAATGATATTTTTTACTTTGAAATTGGTGCTCATCTGACTGCATTAATAATATTATTATTGCCATTGTCAATGTATTTTTTCTCAACAGGGTTGCATTCCTGTTATAGTTAATGATGATTATGTTTTGCCATTTTCTGATGTTCTTGATTGGAAGCGGTAAGCTACAATGCACTGCATTTCATTTCATGGAAAGAATTCCATAAACCAACTTACATTACAATAAAAGGTACTCATTTATGAAGCAGTGTAATTTATTTGGCTTGAAGTTGTGATTAAATTATTGCCCTTCAAATTAAAAAGGGAACAATCAAGAAAATAGGCCAGAATTCATAAGAAACATTAACTTGCATTCAAATGAATCATCCGTTAATTGGACAATATAACCCAAAAAACCTCTCGACCTCAAAGGACAAGGCACTTCATTTGCAACACTGTAACAGTGAAAATCAGTGGATGCTCCCTTTGGATAGCTGTCATTTGACCTTGATATGGATCATATGGGTGTGACATTTAGTATCCGCTGAAGCTTACTCCCCACCTCCTCCCCGCAGAGTGTGGGCACGGACTGAGACATGATTTTTTAAACTGTTTCAAACTTGCGCTGTTGATTTATGCACCTATCAATGTTAAGCTAGAGGGGAATTGGTTGTCATGAGACTTGGTGATAATCAAAATACCCCACCATGGGTCGACTGCCTTGATCAATGCCCCCAGATATCCCTTGCCCTCCCCTCCCCTGGACCCAGATTAATATTGATAGGAGCATTAAGGTGGAAGCCTTCTCGTCAAATCTGACTGCCGGTTTTTGTTGTCACTTTAGGGCAGCTGTCCATGTGGTAGAAACTGAGATACATCGTATTCCTACAATTCTAAAACAGATTTCATCAAGTGAAGTTAAAGATATGAGAAGACAGGTACGTTGGTTATCAGCAAATCGGGGAATCTCATTACAGAAACTACAAAGTAGTTGCCATAAATTCTCAATTAAGCAACTCCCCTCTAATAATCCACCCTTCTCTAGAAGAAAAAATTTATTAAGCCTCCCCTCCCACACTGAAAATATCACGCACGACTCGACCCAGGCTCCCGGATCGTCGGCACGATCGAAAAGCAGGAGAGCGAGAGCACAAATCGGTGGAAGTCTGCATTTTTTCCCTCCCAGACTCCCGCAAATTTTCACTCGACCCCTGCTCACCAGCTGTTTCGATCGTGCCCAGGAACTGAGAGCCTGGCACAGGCTAACGAATCCCTGATGGGATTGAGTGCTGTGACTTATTTACGTTGAGGAAATTTGGGCAGTTTGTGGCCTAACGGCACTATTGACTCAGGTAATGATTAACATAAAGTCACATGCAAGTGAATATATATGAAAGACCATATATTTGAACTGCGGAGTACCGGTAATATGTAATGACATTGATTGGTCATCGCAGTTATGCACACAACTTAAACAGCTGTGAAATTAAAGCCTGAAAAAAATTCAGGCCTATATATTCACTTGAATTCTTCTCCATCTATGGATATTATTACAAACTCAACATGACCAGCTCCCAGTTTGCTTGATAGCTCAGTTGGTAAAGCACTGCACCGGTATCGCAGAGGTCATGGGTTCGAATCCCGTTCAGGCCTGAGTTGGCTGGCTGGCTGGCTGGCTGGCCTTCCTGTGGTGATATATATTAATTTGCATTTTCGGAGTCTAGGGTTAGAAAAAGCTTTCAAATCCACAAACATGGAAATCATCATACTGTACATCGGTTTACCAATAGTGCTGCATTGAGCTAGATCAGTTAGCCATGCCCCTCTAATAAGCCACCCTTTTCTAGTAGTAGAAATTTATTAAGCCACCCCCTCTTAGAAACCAGCGATGTTTAAATACGATTAGTCTCTGAAGTAATCGACCGGTTAGCTCAGTTGGTAGAGCACGGGACTATCATACGAGAGGTCGTATGTGGACTCACTCGTGCGAAAAGCTATTGTGATATTAAGGATGTCTGTCTGTTAAAAACAATAACTGCAAAGCATAAAAAGAAATATGATGTATCAGTTGTTTTCATGATGAATTTGTACATATCAGTTCAAGATTACAAGGAGGGAGCATTGGGGTCTGTTAGAAACCGAAAAACCGCACAAAAATTCACCCAGAACCAAAGTGAATTTCTATTAAAACCAAACACGAAACCATCTAGACGCATTCCTTTCTATCGTAGCGTCTTCGTTTGGAGGCTATGTGAAAACTCCCGCGGCACGCGTAAGAAACCAGAAACCAAGCAGGCGAAACCGAAAACTGTTTATATTTTGAAAAACCGGAAACCGTAACAGACACAAAAACCGAAAAGCGGGCCTAAAAGATGGGCAAAACCGAAAACCACATCGCTCCCGTATACAAGTACAATGTTTCAAGGTGAAAGTTATTTGCTTCAGCTGACATTTTGTTAAACCCTGGACCTGTTACTCAAGGGAATAATCCAAACGATATCATTGTATCACAATGTCGATTAGCTCAACATGGTTTGAGAATATTAGATGGTGGTGGTGCAGGTGATTGAACTTTCGAGTGGTGTCCCATCAGTTTTATGCCATTTTCGTCTTAAAACAGTTTTTGCTCACAAATCAAACAACTACCGTAAAATTTTATTATTTAATAAAGATCAGCAAACAGAATTGTGTTTTTGATTAAGAAACAAACCAATGGGGTCGATTGAAGTGGAATAGGAATAGGAGGCACTAATTACAAAATCTCATTTCACAAAAGGAGGGGTGCCATGTTAGAGTGGAGGGTGTGCCATGTTAGAGTGGGGAGGGGGTGCCATGTTAGAGATAGATAGATAGATAGATAGATAGATATCTTTATTTAAACACGGCATTTTATCAAATTATAATACAACAAATATTAAAATTTGGTTTACATAAAATCCGTACAGAGGTTAGTTAAATTTTTACACTGGTTAAAAAGTTACGAACTATTCAAACGATTTGTTGATGCCGATGGTGAAAATAACTTTAGTTTACTCTTAAATGTATCCAGGGATTTTTCCTCCTTAAGGGCATTTGGAAGATTGTTCCAAACTTTTGCACCCGTAAAAGCTATTTTGGAAATAGTTAGTTCTATTTTTAAGTAGCTCAAAGTTCATCCTAGAAGAACGTAATCCGTAATCGCTTAATGAACTAGTACGAGTAAACATGTCAGACAAATATGACGGCGTCAGGCCATTGATTATTTTAAACATCATTATGGCCTTTTGATATTGTCTCTGTTCGGCTAAATTCAACCAGCCTAATTGATCAAGAACATCGTTTGATTGTATTAAATACGAGGCACCAGTAATAATCCGTGCCGCACGGTTTTGAAGTTTTTGAAGACTTTTCGTTTGGGTCTCACTTATAGAGTCCCAAACAATACAACAATAGGTAAAGTAAGGTTCAATTAATGACCTATAAATATCAATTAAGTTAAGCCTGTTTAAGACAGGTTTAACCTTTTTTAGGAGACCTACGTTACGAGTTACTTTTTTCCTAATACTAGCAATATGGGAATCCCAAGTTAAATTTTGGTCAACATTTACACCAAAGCATTTCAGGGAATGCACCTGTATCAACACTGCATCATTCAAACGCAGTGTTACATTTCCTTCGAGCGCCGCTACTCTCTGTCTTGATCCTATTAACATTAAGTCCGTTTTCAAAACATTTAATGTAAGCTTATTACCAGAAAGCCACGACGTAATTCCCCTTAGATCTTTGGTCATTTCATCCTGTAAAGCCGCCAAACTGCAGCCTGAGAAAGTCAAATTAGTGTCGTCAGCAAACAGTCTCGCCATTCCGTAATCTAGAGACTTTGGAAAGTCGTTAACGTATACAAGAAAGAGTAGTGGTCCTAAAATGGAACCTTGTGGAACACCGCATGTTATACTTGCCATCGACGAGGTGACCCCATTTACATAATACACTTGCTGTCTATCTTCTAAATACGATCTGAACCACGCAAGTGCCCTATCGTCTACTCCATAGCAGTTTAGTTTTTTCAGCAGAATTACGTGGTCGACAGTATCAAAGGCCTTTTTTAAATCTAGAAAAAGAACCCCGTGTACCATTCCGCGATCGATATTAAGACACCATTGGTTTAATAAATCTAAAAGAGCAGTAGTTGTCGAGTGCTGTGCCCTAAAACCAGACTGGTGTGAATAGATCAATTTTTTGTCACTGAAGTAAGAATAAATTTGTTTGAAAATAAGCACAAAAACCGAAAAGCGGGCCTAAAAGATGGGCAAAACCGAAAACCACATCGCTCCCGTATACAAGTACAATGTTTCAAGGTGAAAGTTATTTGCTTCAGCTGACATTTTGTTAAACCCTGGACCTGTTACTCAAGGGAATAATCCAAACGATATCATTGTATCACAATGTCGATTAGCTCAACATGGTTTGAGAATATTAGATGGTGGTGGTGCAGGTGATTGAACTTTCGAGTGGTGTCCCATCAGTTTTATGCCATTTTCGTCTTAAAACAGTTTTTGCTCACAAATCAAACAACTACCGTAAAATTTTATTATTTAATAAAGATCAGCAAACAGAATTGTGTTTTTGATTAAGAAACAAACCAATGGGGTCGATTGAAGTGGAATAGGAATAGGAGGCACTAATTACAAAATCTCATTTCACAAAAGGAGGGGTGCCATGTTAGAGTGGAGGGTGTGCCATGTTAGAGTGGGGAGGGGGTGCCATGTTAGAGATAGATAGATAGATAGATAGATAGATATCTTTATTTAAACACGGCATTTTATCAAATTATAATACAACAAATATTAAAATTTGGTTTACATAAAATCCGTACAGAGGTTAGTTAAATTTTTACACTGGTTAAAAAGTTACGAACTATTCAAACGATTTGTTGATGCCGATGGTGAAAATAACTTTAGTTTACTCTTAAATGTATCCAGGGATTTTTCCTCCTTAAGGGCATTTGGAAGATTGTTCCAAACTTTTGCACCCGTAAAAGCTATTTTGGAAATAGTTAGTTCTATTTTTAAGTAGCTCAAAGTTCATCCTAGAAGAACGTAATCCGTAATCGCTTAATGAACTAGTACGAGTAAACATGTCAGACAAATATGACGGCGTCAGGCCATTGATTATTTTAAACATCATTATGGCCTTTTGATATTGTCTCTGTTCGGCTAAATTCAACCAGCCTAATTGATCAAGAACATCGTTTGATTGTATTAAATACGAGGCACCAGTAATAATCCGTGCCGCACGGTTTTGAAGTTTTTGAAGACTTTTCGTTTGGGTCTCACTTATAGAGTCCCAAACAATACAACAATAGGTAAAGTAAGGTTCAATTAATGACCTATAAATATCAATTAAGTTAAGCCTGTTTAAGACAGGTTTAACCTTTTTTAGGAGACCTACGTTACGAGTTACTTTTTTCCTAATACTAGCAATATGGGAATCCCAAGTTAAATTTTGGTCAACATTTACACCAAAGCATTTCAGGGAATGCACCTGTATCAACACTGCATCATTCAAACGCAGTGTTACATTTCCTTCGAGCGCCGCTACTCTCTGTCTTGATCCTATTAACATTAAGTCCGTTTTCAAAACATTTAATGTAAGCTTATTACCAGAAAGCCACGACGTAATTCCCCTTAGATCTTTGGTCATTTCATCCTGTAAAGCCGCCAAACTGCAGCCTGAGAAAGTCAAATTAGTGTCGTCAGCAAACAGTCTCGCCATTCCGTAATCTAGAGACTTTGGAAAGTCGTTAACGTATACAAGAAAGAGTAGTGGTCCTAAAATGGAACCTTGTGGAACACCGCATGTTATACTTGCCATCGACGAGGTGACCCCATTTACATAATACACTTGCTGTCTATCTTCTAAATACGATCTGAACCACGCAAGTGCCCTATCGTCTACTCCATAGCAGTTTAGTTTTTTCAGCAGAATTACGTGGTCGACAGTATCAAAGGCCTTTTTTAAATCTAGAAAAAGAACCCCGTGTACCATTCCGCGATCGATATTAAGACACCATTGGTTTAATAAATCTAAAAGAGCAGTAGTTGTCGAGTGCTGTGCCCTAAAACCAGACTGGTGTGAATAGATCAATTTTTTGTCACTGAAGTAAGAATAAATTTGTTTGAAAATAAGCCTTTCAAACAGCCGTGCTATAGTTGGTAGGACCGATAGAGGCCTTTAGTTGTTGGGTTCATTTCTTTCACCAGATTTAAAAATTGGTGTCACTTTAGAAATTTTCCATTCAGAGGGGAATATACCTGAGACGATAGAGAGATTGAAAATGTCTGTCAACTTCTTATGAATGAATGGAGCGGCTATTTTTAATATCCTATTTGAGATTCCATCATGACCGGTTGCCTTGGATATTTTCAATGTGTTCAGCAACTCCAGTACTATAGCATGCTTAACCTCTTGAATCGTGAAAGACGATTTAATTTTGGTCAGATAATCCTCGGGTACCATGTTGTTTGCGCCAGAGAAAAATTCAGAAGCAAGTTTTGGACCAATTGCTGTAAAATAGCTATTCAAAGAATTTGCGACGTCCCCTGGTTCAGTCAAGATAAGACCAGAGTGTTCTTCAATTCAATTGTTTTGGTACTGCCGGTCTCCTTACCAATCAATTGTTTAATAATTTTCCAAGTAGTCTCTTGGTCACCAGATGCTTCAGTTATCTGTCTGATAAAAATTCTTTTTGGTCAATTTTATTTCTTTATTTACCAGGTTTCTCTGAGTCCTATAGGCTTACCGGTCCTCCGAAGTTCCACTTTTAGTTGCCTTGTTTTTAAGCCAATCACGCTTAAGAGCGACGGTCAGGAAATATCGACCAAAATCTTAATTTCGTGGCAAGAGTTGAAAAATCGATTTCTTTCATTTTTTGTCCATAGATAGCTTTTAGGTAGATAAGATACCTGATGTGGATTGTTTCCGCCAAAAGCTTTTTATTTTTTAGAACAATTAGAACATCGGTTTTTGTGGTCGGAGTCACAAAATTGGCTAATTATTTGCGTGAAATTTGCATACATCAACTTGCCTCTCGTTCGCAAACAAAGTCGCAGGGAGAAATTTAGACACTTTCTTTCAACAAAACCACTGTTCTTCTTTTACTAGAAGATTCTTTTCGATCAAAAGCGACACTCACCGAGCAGAAATAATTCAAAAATGAGGAATAGGTTTTATGGATAACAAAAACTCCGTTTTGTTATTGATTTTCGACGGCAATATTGCACATGTGGTATAACTCCAAATTGACTTCATTCTAGTTAAATCCCATATTTAGACATACATCTAAAACATACCTGGGAATTAGCTTGGGTTATTGAAGGAAGTCTCTATAAGGCGGTATCGAAGTTGTGGAATTTTCATGGTGGGTCGGCGGTTATTGTGTAAACACTTCCATTTTCGAAATCCATGAAAGTGGATATTTGATCTCCAGATACTCATTTTTCTTAACCCTTGTAGGTTTTATAGTTGCAAAGTTGCGTTTCTACTTAAAGAGTGAGACAGAAAAGCCAAACTGGGTGAATTTTAGCCATTTTTAAACGCTAAACTCTATCGACCGGAGACTCCGCGTGACGAATTGTTTCGTGACTAAACGTAATATTGGGGAGTCGATCAGTCACGGAATCACAATATTAACAATGCATTTCTTGACGGCGAATGAGAACAGTGTTTTGAGGAAGAAAAAATCGATCGTCGTAGACAAGTAAATAGAAAGGTAAAAGATTCAAACCAGAAGGGGCTCCTGATTCAGGCTTATGTCTTGGCATCTGTTGCGTGAAGGCGAATATGGAAATTATATTGCACAAAAAAAACAAGCTGTGGGATGGGGGACGGGGAGGGTATCAAGGCAGCCAGAAAAATAGTCTTTCATGGAATACATTGACGACATAATAATCGCTAAAAAGACTGTAAAAAAGTCGTGCTTCGAGATTGGCGGAGGAACTCGGCACAGATTCGATCCTCGACGCCACCCAATACCAAGAGATGAGCGGTGCCGGGGACAAATCGTTAATTCCGAAAGGTTTAACTCCGAAGAAAAGGATGTATATACCTCTTCCCAAAATAAGTTCGATTTCGGTTTCTACGTCTACGTACAGTATTGACAACGAAGACTTATGACCCACGATGTCTCTTTTGTAGTTCAGAAATGGAATAACCTCAGTTGATCTGCTCCTATCTCTGGGGTCATAAGAGCAAGAACCGCCGACTAAGGAGCTAAAAGAGCACTTAACGTCCATGATGACACAAAACTGGCAAAGCAAATTCACTCCACCTTCGCTAATTAAATTTTTCTGCATTTAATTGACTAATTCAATTTACTTATACGCTAGAGCTAGTAAACTGCTTCGAGTTTTTGCCAACTCTGTCATTTCTTCAACAAATAATAAAAATAAATCCCCACAATTGAAGTAAATATCAATTTAAAAAGCATCTATCATTTTTGTCTCTCTGTTCCGATTCTTCTGAAACCAAAGGAAGCGAAAAAAACAAGTATAAAAGTTAAACAGGTTAACCGAGAGCTAATCAAATTACATCCTGATATTTATCAGTGAAAACATCTTATAGTGAAAAAGAAAACTTCCACCTTAACAATGAGAACAAATAACCTCTCTTTGGCCGCTTACCTTTCTTTCAATAACAAAAGGACGAAAAGCGCACACCAGAATCGTTTTCAGTACGCTTTCGTGTATATTCCGGTCAGCTGTGTAAAAACTCCGCTTGACGTTACGGTCACGCAACAAGAATTGTTTACTCAGCCGTTGTAGAAATTTGAATGAATTACGGTCATTTCCAAACCTTAGTGCAAGGCGCTGTAAAAAAAACCCATGCTGATTCTAACATATTATCAAGAACAACCTTAAATCCCTCTAATGACATAGTTAAAAGGAAAATCTGAATTATACCACATAGTAAAAAAAACATTTGAATTAAGGAGGTATTTGCGGGATTTTTCACGTTTGAAAATAGAGCACTGTCCTGCGCGTTGTTTGCTATTTATGAACAACAATAAAGATAAGTCATATAGTTTCTATGAAAGTACGGCACTTACTCTATCAAAATTCAGTGTTATGATCCTTTGAATCGTTTTTCCTTGAAGACCAAATGTCAGTTTAAAATATCAATTTCACACTTGCTTGCGGGACCTTTCGGGATCGTCGCGGGTCAAATTCGTTCTTCTCAGTTTTCTCAGAATTAAAGAGCTCCGGAAGAAAAAGAAATACATTAAATTTCTTCTATTCTTAGTGGCTTCTTATAGTCAGAAAATAAGCGAAATTAATTTTTCAACTCTTGCCACTCAATGGTCGATATTTCCTGACCGTCGCTCTTAAACATTGCCCGCTTTAGTTTAGAACTTAGCCACAGTGAAGGCCTGTTCCGTACTTTTTTGGTCCGAAGTGGAGCGCGTTTATCAATGACATTTAGAAACACTTCCTTCCACGCTATCCACGCTTCATTAACATCTTGAAAGTTTTCAATACTGGGCCAAAGTGCGTTCTCGAGGTCAAATTTAAACTTCGTATCATCAAAGTGCTTGAAATTTCTGGATTCAGTGAACCTAGGTTGTCCTCTAGGGACGCCGATTTTTCTGACCGCATAAATCAAATCATGATCACTCATCGAGAGTGGATAAACTCCTTAGTGACTCAGGCATTCCTTAGAATTGGTGATAACGAGGTCAATCAATCAGGAGCCGTCATTGATGATGATGATGTTTAGAAATGGTTCAGCAAGGGTCGAAACCCTGCAGTTCTATCGTCCGGTTTAGTAAACGTCGACTGTTTTCAGATTTCTTTACCCGAGTATCTGCCCAGGCGCCTGTTAGAATTGTGGATTAACATGAATGCGATCAAAAGTACTCTTCTTGTAACAGTTGTTAGCGTGATGTGTTGGATCGTTGAAGTGAATTCTTGTGGTAACTCACAGTGCCAGGTTTTTGTACAAGAAGCTTCATCAGGGAATGATTTTCGCGTGCATGCAAGTGACGAAAGCGTAAGGCTTATTTACTTGAACCTTGCAATCTCTGGACAAACACCTAATGCCAGTTACAATCCACTGGCTTCACGGAATAGAATCCTTTCTTACAGATGGACGTGGGCTCGAAGTGAAACTGAAGCAATGTTATCTCTTCCTTATGACTACGATGTGCTCTCTCTCGGTCTGTTGACAAATCAAGTTAGGGGTGTCGTGGTTCACTTTAAAGAACACCCCAACGGTTGCCTAAAAGCTCAGAACATCTCGTGTCAAGACACTCTGATTGCAAGAGCGTTGTTAAATCTGACAAGGAGCAGTAAACCTCCGACTGAGAGAAACGACGTGGTTTGCGTACGGGTGTTGGAAGAATCTTCTTTTGGCATTGGACAAAGGTTTAGATACCAATGTTGTGGGGAGGGTAGCCAGAGCATAAAGACCAGCTATAGCACTGAGGTTTATTGTCACCTGAACGTGACAGAGAGCAAATGGCTTGCAATATTCAATGGTGTACTAGTAGTGGTCGTAGGGGTTTTTTTCTTATACTTTCCTTTAATATTTTATTCATCATCGGATGAAGGTAACACAGACAGAGATCAAGCTTTTGTTCCAGTGGACGATTTTAGTCCATTTAATAGCGCAACGATTCTCGAGAACTTTGCCGAAATGTTGTCCGCCTCAGTACACCACAGTATCAATATCAAGCTATTTTTCCTCTGGTATTGTGTTATTCCTATATTTTTTTACATAAAGGTGATTTTATACTTCATAATCAAACATAGTTCCTTCGACGAGGCTTCTAAAAAACTTCTATTCCAAACTTTCAATTCCTACCTCTATGTTTTCGACCTAGAGAGACCTCTTGTTTATGCTGTTTTTATTTTTCCGTTTTTTATTATTCCTGCGTCATTCCTCTTTTGTTTTAGGCCAACGCCTTCGGCTGGGAAAACAACAGCCGAATGTTGGCTTTGCAGTGAAAAATTAATTGATCCTCAAAAGGAAATACCAAAACATATGCGACTTATGCCTCAAATTATCCACAGTTGTTCACAGTCGTTTGTAGATTACTTCAAATGTATATTTAAGCGAAATAATCAGCATCCTCAGCATTCAATTTGTTTTCACGTCGTTTGTGTGTTGTGGTCTGTTGCTTCTGTCGTTATTATAGGTCCAATATTTGCAGTATTTGTCTTACTGGTTTACATTTTCGTATCAGTTGTTTGTATCGTAATATTTTCTCCTTGTATCTGCCTCTTTGAAATTGCTCGTCGATTTCTGTTGTCTGAAGTGTTCATTTCAGGGCGATTCTTGTCTTCTATTCTCAGAGTTTTGCTTGCCGTAGCGTTCCTGTATTCAGCAGCTAGTCTATGCATTCTTGTTGCGTTTTCATCGCAGTTCGCAGTGCGAAGTTTTGGTTTTGTTGTTATGGGAATTACTCTAAACGCGGAATCGGTAGTGCCTTATATTACGTTTGCGTTTGTAATGTGGCGAAACCTTTCTCTGTGTTATCGTAATTTGCAAAATAAGTACAAAGAGTTAAAAGGAATGATATGGGAACAGTGGAAAAAGGTAGAAAGTACAGACGAAGAAAAAATTCCACTCGATCTGTTTAGGAAGATCTGCAACAAAGTCCAAAAGGTAGAAAGTACAGACGAAGAAAAAATTCCACTCGATCTGTTAGTCCAAAAGGTAGAAAGTACAGACGAAGAAAAAATTCCACTCGAGCTGTTTAGGAAGATCTGCAACAAAGTTCTTCCTGTTCCCTATGAAGTTTCCGTAATGCTGAGAAATACTGTTTTTATTGTAGTATTTCTAACTATTGCATTAACTGCAATTTTGTTGTTCAGCGTCGTGTATAATTCATCGGCCATTGTTTCAAGTGTTAGTGTCTTTTTAAGTGGCAAATTATCCGAGATTTTTTTCACTGGAGTCACGGCAGGGGACAGCTTCAGTGGTTGGGAGAAAATTCACAATGGAAAAGCGATAAAAAAAATTATCGAGGAACAGCATAAGAGCAGTCGCCTATTGCATGAGTCAACTGTTTAAATCATATGTGATCATTGGCTTAAATACAAGTGCCGAGTCGCCTATTGCATGAGGCTACCGTTAAAATTCTTAGCCTAAAAAGATTAAAACGCGTCTGAACCGCGTTTGGCTGAAAAGCAAGTCCAAGTAGTAGCATGAGGCTAAAGTTTAAATCCTTAGCGTTTGAACCGCGTTTGGCTTAAACGCAAGACCCGAGTCGCCTATTGCATGAGACAATTGTTTTAATTTTAAGCATGTAAAGATTAAGACGAATAGTATAATTGGGATTAATCAAATACCACTTGAGCTAGAAGCTGTTTTTTTAGAAATAAAGTGTTCTTTTTCTATTTTCCGATTAAAGCGTTGTTTTGGCTTGTTTCCCACTTCCGAAGATGATCCGAAGATGCCCCGAAGATTTTCCGAAGATTTTCCGAGCGTTTCCGAAAATTAATGAGCTATTTCAATTTAGACAAATATGCATACTATAAATCTTCGGAAAAACGTTGGCGTTCCAAAGGTATTTCCATTAGAGAGTGGCTACAAAAAAATTATTTCCATTTAGAGAGTGGTGCATAAAGGTATCTTCAAAATATGCCCACCGTCAAAGAGTTACGCTCTTTAGCAAGAAGTTATGGATTATCTGTAGGTTCTAAGATGCTAAAAGCTGACCTCCTACGAGCGATCGGGGAGGCTCGCGCCGCGGAGTGGAGGAAACGACTCCGGCGAGCGCTACAGACGGGGAGATACCCTGCTATAACCAGAGGGGATATAGAGAACCCCCACAAGAAGTGGCAGCGGGCTCGTGAACTCCGTCAACTTGCGAGAGAGGTTGATGCTGCGCTTCTCACGGAGGGTGTCCGAAAGAAAACTACTCCAACGATGAGGGCAGAAGTTCGTAGAAAAATTGAAAACCGTTGAGCTCCCTTAGCGAGATCTCTGGTTCGAGAAGGTGCGCGTATACTCGAAGAGTTGGATGGAGAGAGAGAGGGAGAGGAAGCTGGTCGCCGCTTCTGGAAGTGGTCTTTCTTCCGAGGCGTGGCCGGGTCTCTGGTGGATCGGATTATGGATAAGCTCCACGAGAGGGTCACCACCAGCTTCTATCTCCGATACAGTTATACCTATCGACTCCGGAACCTCGAAACGGGAGAAATTATCTTGTTTCACAAAACAGTACAAGGCAGTCCTTGGATTCAACGCCTAGAACCACAAGCTAGAGACTGGGTGCAGGCGGAAGACGAGAAGCGCTTGATTGGTGACCAAATCGAGCGCCCTAACACCAAGTGGGTCTTCATCCGGTTTATCTCTGTGACGGTAAAAGTTGTAGTAGATAGGCAGGCACCTTTGTTGGGGACAGGACCACTACCAGATTGGCTCCGAAGAAAGCCTGGGATGTATTCCTTGGATACATACGGAGATAACCTCTGCCTCTTTCGGTGTATAGCGGTCCATCGTGGCGCGCGCGTGGATCGTTGTACCAGCCAAGCTCGAGCTCTTGCGAGAGAGATGTACAATTCGCCTGAGACTTGTCCAGGGGTTTCTCAGGACGGGTTGCGGAAAGTAGAGCAGCACTTCCGGCTCGGGATCCGGGTATACGAACCACAAGAGTCTGGAGATTGGCTGCATCGGAGGCACCCGGCGCACTATGGAAAAGTAGGCACTCCACCAATGACGATTGGCGTCTATGAGGGGCACGCGTTTCTCATTCGCGACATCCAGAAACTCGCGAAAAAGTTCGTGTGCGGAGAGTGCAATGCAAGGTTCACACAGTCCTGCCATCTCCATCGCCACGCCGAGTGTTGCACCCAAGGTGAGACAAAAGTTGTCTGCAAATGAGAGAAAGTGGAAGCTCCGCCGTCTGCCTTTGAGAAGGCCTTCTACCCACAAAAACGGGATAGCGTCCAAGCCGTCCAATGGCTCGAGTATGAAGCCCGCACCAGAGGGATCCATATCCATCACCAGCTATGTGGGCATGGAGGCGAACGAGTTATAGAAGGTTTCGCCGTAGACGGTTATGATCCCATTTCAAAGACCGTCTTCCAATTCAACGGGTGCCTATGGCATGGGTGCAAACGCTGTTTCCCATCGCCGAAGCAACGCCAGGAGCAACTTCGGAATCTTTCCAAGAAAAAGGGCAGCCCTGTTAGACGCGAGATAGCATACCAACAGACCAGAAGCCAAAATCCGAGCTGCTGGCTATCGCCTTGTGGTTCGGTGGCAGCACGAGTGGCCAAAACCTTGGAGAAAAGATCGCATCCCCGAACGAAACCCCGAGACGTACCCCCACGCGATCGTGTATGACTTCGAGAGTTACCTCGATAAGTCCAGTGCGAAAAAATCGACCGCCGATTTGACTATAGAGGGAGACCACGTTCCTATCTCCGTCTCCATATCAGACACCCTGGATCCGACTCCCGAACACCTATGCGTACGAGAGTCAGAGTTGTTGGTCGAAGAATTTGTTAGAGCGCTAGAACGACGGGCCGTTCGGATACGCAAACATGTTCGCGCGAGGTTCCTGCCCGACACCATCGAGCTCTTACCAAAAAAGTATCGGGAAGCGATCGAAGAGTGGTGCGACCAAGTCCCTGTGCTTGGGTTTAATTCGGGGAAGTACGATTTGAATTTGATCCGGAACCACTTCGTCCCAGAAATCTGCAAGACGA
This sequence comes from Ricordea florida, assembly GCA_949710005.1. Lineage (NCBI taxonomy): Eukaryota > Metazoa > Cnidaria > Anthozoa > Corallimorpharia > Ricordeidae > Ricordea > Ricordea florida. The sequence goes on along the minus strand of OX453280.1, from coordinate 28,226,664 downwards.
CCGACCAGTCCATCAAAGTGGGGTGTAAGGAAAACCAGGTTATGTTTATCACAACTCCGGGCTTCAAATTTCTGGACGTTTTGAACTACATAGGTCCGGGCAAAACCTATGATGCTTGGGTCAAAGCCTACAGTTGCACTCTCACGAAGTCTTGGTTTCCGTACGAATGGTTCGACTCGCCCGACAAGCTCGACTTCCCTGGCCTACCGGACTACCAACAGTGGTTTTCGAAACTGAAAGGCAAATATCTTCTTTCCCTTTCGGAATATCGAGACTGCAAGCGGGTATTCCGGGAGAAGGGGATGCAGACCTTTGCGGACTGGCTCCGCTACTACAACAATCTCGACGTGGGCCCCTTCGTCGAAGCACTGGCCAAAATGTGCGACTTCTACACCGCGTATGGAATCGACATCTTCAAAGATGCGGTAAGTCTCCCTGGGGTGTCGATGAGGTTCGTCTTGCGAGGTACACTTTGCAGCCCCAATCCGCCCGAGCTGTATGCCCCCAACAAAGAAGCGTACAACATGCTCAAAGCGGCGGTTGTCGGAGGACCTTCGATTGTATTTACCCGCTACCACGAGGTGGGGGTCTCGCGGATCCAGTCGCACCAATACGAGTCTACGGCCCACCAATGTCAACGCATCCTCGGCTACGACGCGCACGAACGCGCTCTACCTCTCTACCATGGCAGCCCCTATGCCCTGCGGGGAGGGAACGGTGAGCCACTGTCGTAGACCGAGCAATGTCGACGGGTTTGTGGAGGCTCTACGAGAAGGAAGGTGGTTCGGGTTCGCCGAGGTTGACATCGATGTGGTGTTGAGACATTGAACCTCGGCCTTGGTATGCGCTGTGGAGGCGGGAGGTAGATCTGCCAAATTGCCTGTTTTTCTAGCCAAGCCAGGGCTGTATCTTCAGAGACGCCAGCCGCGTCCGCCAACTTCTTCGACGCGGCGTGCCCCTTCCAATAGCCCTGGGGGCTGTAGTAGATGCCAGACAGCTTGCTCCGGAGGAGCGCCGAGCCTCCGGTGCTGCGCGTCGGTAGACCGTCGTAGACAGGCTTCTCTTCCATTGGTCTATAGCTCCATCGGAAAAAAGCTATTGTGGTCTCACAACCATCGGCTAGCAGCATACCCAATGGCGAGCATCCCACCCCCTACGTAGGCCAATTCACCTGTTCGTTGGGAACTCGAAGGACGGTAATAATCGCTCCATTGCGGGGCATCAACCGCTGTGGGACGAGGATGGGTTTTAGTGTACAAGTCGAGAGCGCGGTTCGTTGCGGCTGTGTCTTGGTCAGCTCTATTGCGGAGGCGTTCCTGCTCTACTTCCCAATCTGCCAGCTTCTCGCGGCGTTTTTGAAAGGCAGCCCAGTCAGACTGGTACTTCTCCAAGGCTTTGTCGTGGCGCTTCCGCTCAGCCGCCATTGCATCGGGACCTTTCCCAGAAATCGCCCGTGCGAGATACGTCCCACCTACGAAGGCCGTAGCGTTCAGGATAGCCCCACCAAGCATCAACGCTATGGTTGCCATCTCTACTCAGTTGGGATTATCTTTTTATCGACTAAGTATTGCCTAGCTGCGACAGCTCCAGAGAGAACTGCAACCCACTGCAACTCCACTACAACCCACACAGGCTCGGGTGGCGGGTGAGTAAGCTTTGGCTGCTGCTGCGGTTCCATAATTTCGCGAGGCCGCGCAGGCTCGGGTGGCGGGTGAGTAAGCTTTGGCTGCTGCTGCGGTTGCTTGAGATGCGCTAGATACAGACTATACAGACTGGCGAAGAGGCTCCCTGCGGCAATAAGGAGACCCCAATTCCATCTTGTCGTAGCTCGGTGTGGTTCGTCGTCGTGGCTCTCGCGAGCCCGCTCTCGAGCCAGAGCTTGTCGAGCTTCTTTGTTCCTAGCCGCGAGGGCTCGGCCAGCCGTGACCTTCTTAGGATCCTTCTGCTTATTCGGAGCTACGGGAGCGGCCGGCGCTATAATACGATCTTCTTCTTCCATCACTTTCAGACAGGGCTCGTATACTATACAAACACCAAAAAAATTGCTAGCGGAACCCTAGCGATCTGTCGAGCTTCCAGCGTGGGACACAGACTCTGCAAGAGGAACCACAGGTTCCCTAGCAGTCTTCGATTCTACGACGCACTTCGTGCCCGCTCCTACGGAGTCATCTGGGCCTGCGGCCGTCGAGCTTCCAGCGTGGGACACAGACTCTGTGTGGCAACCTACATGAGCGAGTGCAGCCACTAGCGCCACCAATCGACCTCCGTTGACAGCGATCCAGCCAGCTCTGTAGCTCAACTCACGTCGGATCAGAGCATCCTGCTGGAGGTCTGTTAACAGTGCCTGCTCGGAATCCAGTTTTTTCCCTACTGCTCCCAACAAATGACCAACCGCCTTGCACGCGACCTTCAAAACCCCTCTAGAGAGACTGTGCTCGACCTGTTTTCCGAGGGTCACCTGGTAACGAAGATGGAGCGAAGCAACCTTCCTCGAGAGCTTGTGGACGTCGCCCAGCGACAGCTCCTTCCCCAAGTACTCCTTGGTATTGCCCGCGGCCGCGAGAATAGCCAGCGCCTCCCGTTCGTCCCGAGCATCGTCTACGGGAGGCTCGCTGGGACATATCCCTTCTTCGTGGAGAATTTCATCCAGCACAGTGTCATCCATGACTATATATCTGCCGAAACAATTTTGCTGGGAGCTGGGATTTCCAACACGATATCGAATGGATGGCGGAGACGGAAGCAAAGTCTGGCGTACGGATGCTCCTTGAGCGCGGATAGCATTTGTTGTCGCTCCTCCTTGGGATGTCCTACCCCGTAGTTTTCCCAAAGTATTTTCCCATCGAGCTCGCTCGGACTGTAAAAAGTCAACGTCGCGGCTACGTTCTCCCGGAAGGCTTTTGCCACGCTCGTGTATTGTTGGGTCAAAAGCCACACTGAAAAGTTCTTGTGCCTGCCAGAGAAAGCCAGCTCTACGAGAGCGCTGCGTTGCTTTTTGACGTCTTCGCTGGCGGCGCAGTCGTCCAGAATAAGCAACACCTGGCCACGCCCTTAGAAGACCTCGGTGCAAAGTCGAAGACACTTTTCAATCTCACCACCCGAGTTCCCTGGTGCCAGGGCTACGAAGCCGGGGTCTTTGTGGGCAAATCCCCGATATGTTTTGTTGTGGACGTACGTCGGGCAAATCAAGCACACGACGTGAAACTTCCCTCGAAAAGGTCCGCGGAGAGCTTCGACAACCAGTCTCGACTTCCCGGAAGCTGTTGGACCGACTATAAGCAGGTGGCCGGGTATCAAATCGGGTATCAAATATCAAAATCCATCTACGCTATATAAGGAGGCGATTAATAGGAGACGACTTGGCTATTGAGGTCGAATGCTGTGTCACCTAGGAGGAAGACGTGGCAGTTGACATTACCACTGCCGCTGGTCTTTCGATAGATCCAGAACTGGAACTGAAGATTTTTTCCGGGCCCGAGCGATGCTTGTCCGTCGCCGTGCACAAGGTGGTCGCGTGCCATGCGGAGATCGATGAAGATCCCGTATTTGTCATGGAAGAACCCAGTAGGGGTGATCCCAGAGAGTGGAGGAGCTTTGGGGTGCACCAACCACTCTGAGCCGGATCGCGCCGTCTCCCAAATATCTGCGGGTAACATACCTCTGGGGTAAAGCGTGTTGGGGACGCCGTTTAAGTCGAACTCAACCCTTGTCACGCCTGGGTTCAGGAAGACTTCGCTTTCTCGAGCTCCCGAGGTGTGCGGGTTGACGAACAGGAACAGGACACCCACAAAGCTTTTGAGTTGCGCGGGGATGTTGTCCGTGAGAATTGGATCGGTGGCCTTCAAGAAGGATAGCACTTTGTAGTGCGAGATGCTGTTGTAGAGAACCACGCTAGGGACGTGCTGCGCCACAATGAGCGACTGGATGACTTGGTACACCAATTCGATGTTTTTGAGCTCGTAGGTGCCAACCTTGGTCGGATCCGAGCTTTTGATGACATCTTCGGGGGTGGCGAGTGTGAGCTCCAACCGAATCGGTGGAAGACTTGCCGTATGGAGAGCGCCGTGGGTGCGCAGGAGCTCGAGATCGAGTGGTAGCCGATACTTGGGGAAGGCTACGGAAATTGCCACGTCCCCCGCCAAATCGCCTTTGTCGCCGGCCTCTGAGCGGATTTTGTTGACCGCGGTTGTCTGGATCCCTTGTTCGACGCGATTGGCACGCTCTTCGGTGGGAAGCCACAGGTCGGAGAACACTCCAACAAGGTCGGCTCGATCCAGGTCCTCTAGGGTTTTATCACCAATCTTGACTTCCCTTCTCCGAATCAAGCAGCGCCCCAGGTTATCGACGACGCGGTTGTTGACGTGTTTCGACGCTCCGCCTAGCTCCACCTCGGCCATAAGGGCTAGGGTGTCTGGGACTAGGACGGTGTCGGCGGGAAGTCTGGGGATGTCAACGTACAAGATCTCTTTGGGTTTCGCCGAGCTACGATGGAAGGTCAGGCGGTGGGTGACGCGATTTCTTTTTGCAGCCATCAAATTGCGCGGCTCCTCCCTTGGGTCAATCTTGTTGGAGATGTACGCCATTTTTACTTGTCTTGTATATGTATAGGCAGAAACAAAAATGGATATCAACCCTGATGAAATGACCCCTTTGATGTCCCCCGACGATCCCGAGCCCGCCGGCGCTGAAGGTGGGAGGGTTAACCCCAGCTTCGACCCCGCCGATCTGCCGGAGGGTGGAGAACAATTCGGGATGTATAACTTAAGACCGCGAGGTCGTCCCCTGTTACTCCTGTCCCCTGTTTCGACCGACCCTGTTACTGGGAAGCCAATCGATACAATGTTGTTGAAGGGGGCACGACCAAAAACGAAGATGGTGACCAACCCTGCTACTGGGAAGCCAATCCTACAAAGAATGCTGGAAGATGCGAAGCTCGAGGTGGAGAGCGAGTTTCCCTACCTTAACGGAGTCGAGATCGGCGTGCGCGATGATTGTCGTACTGTGGTTCGTCTGTGGGGCAGAGAAGACCAAACGTGGCGCACACTGAAAAACAAGGATGGAATTTTAACGAAGAACTTCTCTAAAGAATTGAAAGAACGTCTAGGTCCATCCGTGGACGAGATCTTGGAACGAAATAACGCCAGAACTCAGGAGCTCGAGCAGCAAAATAGACAGGACGAGGAGATAAGAGTCTCCCCCGATATTTCACCGGAAGATAGGCGTGCCGCTGAGGCGCGGATTGCAGCGCGCGAGGAAGAGATTCAAGAACTCGAGCGAGAAAGTGAAGCCGTTGAGGAGCGAATGTCTCTGCGGGACCGCGTTCGGGCTATTTTCAAGAAATACGGAGTAGGGGTCCTGGGGGTTCTCGTAGCGGCTGGAACGGTCATTGGGGTTATCTTGGGGGCTTTACAGCGGGGGTTCGCCGGCGTAGCGCAAGGGGTAGGGCGGGGACTGAAGGCCATCGGAAAAAAGATCGGGGAGCTACTACCTGGGGCCATAGGCGCCATTGTCTCGTTCCTCTTCCGCACGGCCAGAGAAGCTGTTGGTTTCTTAGCGAAAAACGCCTGGCTCTTGATCGTAGCCGTGGTCGTGTTTCTTATCGAGCGCTACAAGAAGAAGTCTACCTAAACAACCACCAAGTCGCACCTGCGGCCACAACAGTGACTGCAGCTAGATTTCGCTCGTGCGCCGTTGGGGCCGGTTCTTTTCTTTTTGACGATACAAGGGGGTCTGGAGCTTTTGTTTTCGGTGTTGTTTTCGGGACAAGGGGGAGTGGGGCTTTTATTTTCGGCGTGCGCTTATGTGTCCTCTCGTTTACGTTAGGATTGACCCCGAAAGTCATATCACTGGTCGCTTTCTGGAGCTCGTTGTTGTACCCGAGAACGCTGTTTGAATTAATAACAAGGCGGCTGGGGAGCAACCAGAGCCCTGGGGCGACGGCCAGATTCAGCTGCGCTCGGGCGTCGGACAAAGCCCTTTGATAGTTCTGGATGCCGGTGGAGATATCGTTTACTACGATTGTCTCCTCTAGAAGTTGTCTAAACATTTGGCGGGTCTCAACAGCACTGCCGCTCGCCCCCACGATAGTAGATCGGGTTTTGACTTGCGAGCCAAGAACACAATAAACTAAAGCCTCGATACTACGATTGAGACGCCCCATGCCAGCCTCCGTCAGACCTTCACCCTTTTTCGGTGAAAACCAGCTGTATTGCACTCCGCCGTGGGCATCGTTTCGGATAAAGGCCAACAGATTACCTTGATTCTTTTTCCCACCCTCATCTGAGAAGAGATTCAGGCTATCAGGCCATGTGTTGGACTCGGTGTCATAGCGGCGGATGACGTACTCGTTCTTTGGACCTTCGACCGGATAATCCACGAACACGTCTCCAAGCCCGTGGTTTCGACCGCCCTTCCAGCGAAAGTCCGGGGCTCTAGGCAGACCGAATTCGATGCAGAGGCTTTCAAAGGCGGACTTGCGAAGTGGGTTGTTTGTTTTTTGGAACGCCTTGTCTCCGGGGAGGGGACAGCCGAGCTCGAATAGGATACGGCGGACGGAGAAGTATACGTGGAAGCGAAGTAGCCCCTGAACTATGGGCGGGAAGGTTTTATTGACCGAATCGGTAATAGACACCCCACACCCCGCAGTTGCGCACCATGTGGCGAAGTTCAGCTGTTGAGACCAATATTTGTACGTCGGAGAAGAGAGCCATTGGTGTGCCTCCTTTGCCGAGCGATGTGTAATAGTTGTTTCTTTCCATATGTCTTGGACTCCTGCTTTGAAAGAAATTTTTGGGTCAACAAAGATCTCGAGCTCTCGAAGCAGCGGTCCTATATCAGAGACCGTTTCAGAGAACGGAAAGGTAGGGACGGGGTAGGTTGCTCCGGCACGGAGAAGGAGGGCATCGGGGAAATTGCTCTGTTTCGGAAATTTAATTTTTTCTAAGGTTTTACCGAAATTTTCTACGGTCTTTTTTGGCAAAGATCTTTTTATAACAGACCAAAGATCTATTTCGTGGGTTTTATGCATGGTTAATATATACACGAGAAAATAAAATGTCCCTCAGCATAGCAGCAAGCGAGGGTGTGAATGAACTTCACCCTCCGGTCGATGACGAGCTCTCGAGTGTTGCGGCTCGAACCGTGAAGATCCCCGAAGTAACGCTCACAATGCTTAAAACGACGAATATATATTTCTTCGCTCTCAACTCATGGGACAAACTGAACCTCATTCGCGAAGGAACCGCCGATTTGACCATGATCAAGAAAGCGAAAGGAACCGTTCTGGTCTCCATTCCAAAAGGTGAGTACAACCTCCACTGTCTACAGCAGGCTATTGTCTATGGGCATGGAAAGGATGTCACCGCGGGCAGTTGTGAACTTCGGATAACCGACACTGGAGTGTATTTCTTCTCGAAAGTACAGACGATCCTAGACAGAGAGCTAGCCAACTTGTTGGGGATATCCGAAGTCCCGCGCAATATGATTCACGTTCCTGTACAATGGGGTCCACCCTCTGTTTCAATCTACTGCGATTTGGTGGATCCCAACAAATCGTACGAAGGTGGTAAGCCCTCCTATCTCCTGGCGAAGGTCGAGCCTTTGAAACTTCTAGGCCCTTCGGTGTGGCATTTGCGACCGTTTTATCTCCCCCTCGACCCCACAAAAAGAAATCTCTTTCGAGTTTGGACGGTGCCGACGATCAAGGTAGAAGTTTTGTTGGAGCTCTGTATATAGGACATGGAGTCTGATTGTTTGTACCCAAAGGTTCCCACCGCCCCCAACGATGAGGGGCATTCGGTTCGGCTTCAAAAGATTTGCGATATTCAGACCACCCTAAAAAACAGTATCGCCCACTATGAAGGTGTTCGGAAAAAATATACCCGCTCTCGGACAATTCTAAACGGGGTAGCTTTGACGACTGGAAGCCTGAGCGTTATACTTTCGGCTTCAGGCCTAGCCGCCTCTTTGACCGGCCTTGGGATTGTCGTCGGGGTTCCGTTGGGTGCTATTGGCGGCATCTTCGGAATCGTGTCAGCCTCGATGGTCCGGGTCAGTAAACGGATCGCCTTAAAGATCTCCAAGCATGAGCGAACCGTCACGATTGGTGAGACGAAGTTGAGTACCATCAACGACCTGGTCTCGAAAGCCTTACAGGATAACCAAATCAGCGCTACGGAATTTCAACTCATTCTCTCCGAGGTTGAAAAATATGAAACACTCAAGCGCGAGATTAAACAAAAAGCCGTGACAAAAAACGAAGACCTCGATCTGTCAAAGTTGCGGGCCGAGATTCGCGGGGAACTGGTCGCAGAGATGCGCGAAAAACTCGCTTAAGTGGAGGTTGTTATTTCCATGTTGAGCGATGACTTCAGCTTGATCCATAAAGCCTCGTATTTTCGAAGCGTCGTCGGTCGAATGTGTGAAATGTCACACCTGGCGGCTCTTTCGTGGTCCTCTCGGAGTTCGAAGATTACTTTCAACAACCATATCAGCTTTGGAAGCCGGCGGTAGTCTGAGACAAAACTCAAGTTGTCCTCAATACGATTCACAAGGTTTACTATAGATTTTCTTTCGAATAAATCAAGCCCGAACTCTTTCATCAACAATTTTTGCAACGAGGGCCTTTTACTTTTTGATATTGGTCTTGGTCTATACCCCTCTTTTCGCCTGTTAGTTGGAAAATTCCATGTAAGATGATCAAACTCACCCGAAACCACACGCTGGCAAAGTCGAGGGCTGGCTGAAAGATACCCCTCGATGCTTTCTGGGTTGGGATGGGGAGAAATTGGAGGGTCTTCTAAGAAAGAGGTTGCTAAGAGTTTTAACTGCGAGAGGTCTTTTTTCAAACTGACCTCAACCATTACAACCGGGTTTGCAGACTATTTATTGCTACTCTCTAATTGGTTGATCACATCGAAACGGAAAAAAATTAGGCGTCACAGGCGCGCTGGGTGGTTTAATAAATTTTGTCAACGTGTTCTATATATATATATATATATACCGCAAAAAATGCGCTCTCATAAAGCCTACGAACTTGAACAAATCAACCGTTGGTCGATATAGCCACCCCAAATAGGAACGGGGGCGCGATCCTCCTCTTCGATAAGATCTTGAATTAACGGAGGTAAACGAGCAATCTGACGTTCTAAAACTTCCATCTCTAACTCCAATTGCTCCATAACATCATCTTCCTCCCGCCATTCCATATCAACATCAAACTCATCACTCTCGTCTAACACCTCGTCACACTCCAACCAACTTTCATTGTTTTCCATTTTCGCTAAACTTCACTTATCACAACGCACGCCAACGTTTTTCCGAAGATTTATAGTATGCATATTTGTCTAAATTGAAATAGCTCATTAATTTTCGGAAACGCTCGGAAAATCTTCGGAAAATCTTCGGGGCATCTTCGGATCATCTTCGGAAGTGGGAAACAAGCCAAAACAACGCTTTAATCGGAAAATAGAAAAAGAACGCTTCATTTCTAAAAAAACAGCTTCTAGCTCAAGTGGTATTTGATTAATCCCAATTATACTACTAGACGCGTTTGAACCGCTTTTGGCTTCTGTATGGCAATAAACTTGATTTACGTTAGTGGACTGGAAATAAAAAGAAAGTACTCATTGCAATAAAGAACACATGCAAAGCAGTTGAGAAAAGACGAAACGAGTGCATTATATGTATCGTACATACCCACGGACACATATGAATCCACTTAGTACTGACTTGTTCCCAGCGTAGACGGCTCACATGGTTCCGCTCAGCTGGCAGAGCATCGCACCTGTGTTCGCGAGGTGGTAGGTTCAATCCCGTCTCAGCCTGTTCAAGTTTCAGAAGGGTCCTGAAAGGGTGGGGTTGGGAGGGTACCAATCCCGTTTCCCAGCCCATTTTGTTTCGAAATCCCACTTTCCAGTGCTCAATTCCATTCCCACTGGTAGAAGTCAAATTTTCATTCCCAGTGACTGAATCCCAGTCCATTGACTTAAATCCCATTTTCCCAGGGCAAAACCTGGCCAATTCCAATTCCTATTTTATGCCTTCAGGAACCTCTCTCAGGCTAAGTGTAATTGCTTAAAATGCGTTAATACTGCGCGGGGCAACTCTGCTATAACGTTCCTAATGTCGGTGTAAAGATATGATTTGTTTCATGTATACTCATTCCTCGCGAAGCGAGGTTACTAATCGTGTCGCTTCCGGTCAAACCACGTGGCTCGCAAGCCCGAGTAAATCGAGCCGAGAGTTTTTATATATGTATATATATATATATCTATATTTTAAAGGTGTCCGTTCGCAGGCCAGGTTACCTGGCAATAGTAGTGCACTTGAGAACTGCTGAACCGCCATTTCGAATTCCGTGATGCCTTTTTGAAAGAAACGTAAATTTTGTGGAAACCGATTTCACTCGTCCTGGAAGTACATCCCAGCAAGATGATCTCCGAGATATTCAAGAAAGTTTAGCTCGAGATCGTCGCCGAGTAAGTTCGAATACCGTGAAAATCACCACAAGGAAAGCACGACTCAAAGCAGGGATAGAGAAGCGACAGCGGGGAGAATAACGACAGACATCCGTCATCGCAGCAAAGACAAAAACTGCTCGCTCTAGAAAAAGGCAAACGAAACAGCAGGGAAAAGGATGAGGAATTCAACCAAGTTAGTTTGGAATTTGAATGTGTTATTGATAGAAATACAAAACATTAGTGAACGATTACATAACGAAATATATTAGCGTACTAAATTTAGCAAAACGGCTTAGAAGGGAAACCGAGTAGAAAGAACTTCAACGATTGGAGATGTCTGTGGAAAATAATTCTATTAGTCTAAAAACGGAATCGGAAGACGACCAACAGATTACAAGAGAATGTAAGTAGGTATTTTTCATAACAAAACGATAGCGTTTTCATTTTGAAGAAATTCCCAACACAGAGAGTTGCAGTTGTTATAACAATCATTTACAACGATGTGATCTGATATCATTGCAACAGTGAAAATATTGTAAATTTTCTTGATCTAGCAGTTATGTTTAGCATTTTCAACAGAATATATACCCAGTGTCACTATAAAGTACTGGTTCTGCAATATCATCAGTGATCAATGCGATCATTTGAAAATAAAGCAAATGTTATAACTTACTTCTGAGTAGTATTTCTCTTTGCTATATATATATATATGTATGTATTCTCTGATTGAAAGGTTTCAATAATATTACGTATAGACAACAAGTTTCATAGTCTTTCCACAATGGGTCAGTTTTAGCTTAGAGTTCAAGGACCCCCCCCCCCCCCCCTGATAACATTGCAATCTAGAAACCTGGCCCATTTCCCACAAATGAAATGTTAATTCAAGGCGTAATTAAGATATTAACCTTGTTACTTTCTGCTGTTTACTTCATTTTTATGATGTCAAATATCAATATTTAATAACAACTACAATATACAGTTAATGTTTTACGTTGGAAAAACTTTATAAAGAATAAAATAAATTTTGTAATGCCAAAATGTTTATGATCTTTCTCACATATTCATTGCAAGTGTGCTGTATGTAGTAACAAGTGTTTCAAGTTTTCAATAATGATTTTCCACACAAACTTTATAGACAAATGACCGCACTAGATTCTAAGCCTTTAAGAAGAAATGGTATTGTTTGGAGCTGTTTTGATTACTACCACCTCTGATGGAAAGCCTATTAAGAAGATTTTTGTATTGCTTGTAGTAGTAGAGTAACAATACCTTTACAAAGGTTAGGACATACATCCCACCCCATAAAAATATATTATGTTAAACGTAAAAAATATAACAATAGTAATAATATAAATAACAGTAATAATAGTAGTAATGATAATAATAATGATAATAATATAATGATAGTTCTTCTCGTTACTATATGTCATTGGTTACAAGTTCAATACCTCTGGCTGCCATGACTTTTTCGATGAAATACCATCCTTATCATAAATCTTTCTTCTGCAGTTTTTATAATAGAAATTTTCATATATTCAAAATAATATACTATTCTCTGGTTGGGTATGGATATTTTGCCTGTTTCTGTAACAGCACAATTAAACTTTCATGTGGTATATACTTGTGACTGATTGATGTTGATTTCACATTATATTCTTACAGGAGTACATCATAGTGGAGCAATCTTTTTCAACATGTTAAGATTTCAATAACTCTTTCTTACATGTATTGTTTTTATGATATGACCTAAAAATAGCACAACCACATACTATACAGTTGGCACTCACTATTACCAAACCTTTATTCGAAGTTTTTGTAGAATCCAACTGTTTTACCCCCATTTTTTTTATGTAATGACATTGTATCTCACACTTCTGTTGACATGGCATCTCTTTTGAGGGAAGAGGAATTTTTCTATCTACCACTAGGGGTACCATTGCAACTGAAGAGAGTACACAAATTGAAACATGCACTATTCATAATGCTCTCATTTGTGGTTACCTAGGAATGAAATAATGACTGCAGTAGACAATAAAATATCTAATCAGAAGATTCTTCTTACAATGAATCTCATGCAATTATTAGAAAAAAACATAAACAAAAAATAATTGGAGCATTCAACTCATCCTCGGTGTAAGAACATATTGTGTTTAAAAGTGATGTACAACAAAGAAGACAAAGCAGTAGAGACTAAGAAAATACAACTCCAAAAAGAAACCAGGTTTTTACACTGTGGTAAACACAAGCATTCATATCAACTCTTCAATATTTCACCTTCAAAAGATTTACAATAATTTTCAATTTGTGTTAACTGAATATTATTGTGATACTTCATTGACTCTGTATTCCCCGTCAAGAAAACAAATAATTTTACTATTCCCTTTCGTGCAATCTCAGTGGCAGTGAAAGAGCTAAATGAAGGTCAATTTTTAAGCCCTGTGCTGAGCGGTATACTGATCATGTAATTTGCACCAGGTGTCACTAATTGTGTACCAAACACAGCATAACAAATTAAAAAATGGGGATAACGCTGATATAAAAAATAAAATACAAAATAAAATAAAATATAAAAGTATTGTGACTTATTCAAAAACTAGCTTCGCGAGGTTTTTGCGAGAGTCGTATTTCTAGTTTAAAGTATACTACTTACGAAACGGGAATGCTAATTTCCTTGCAGCGGTAGCTGCAGTGTGGTGCTTCTATGGGGTGGAGGGAGGGGGGAGTCTAAAGAAAACAGAGAAGCACAGACTAGAAAATGAAATCCTTGGAATTTAGAATCTAGGGTATATTGTACCTAACACCCTTCCTGCAATTTTTACAGGGAAAATGGTTTTGGGAGAATTATTTCCAGTCCACGGGCAAAATTGCTCTTACGACTCTGCGTGTTATAAATGACAGAGTATATCGACACACAGCTTGGCGTTATGAGGTAAGAAAAAAATTCAAACTAACTTTCGTTTAAAGCGTCGTTTTAGCAAAAGACAAAGTCCAAACATTCAGCCAATCGCAACAGAGGAGATAGTTTAATGAACCAATCACAAAGTAGTTGCATTTGGCCGGTTCTGGCGCAATTGGGCGTGGTCATTTTTGTCGGGGGTCTGGACCGAGCTCGGTCAGAATTTTTGGGTGTGGTCAAATTTTTTATGCATAATTAATTAGTAGGAAATTTTGGGTCGATGGGTTTTTTCGGGTCGAGTGATTTTCTAGGCCAATCGATTTTTTCAGGTCGAGTGATCTTTGGGTCGATGGGTTTTTTCAGGTCGAGTGATTTTCTAGGCCAATCGATTTTTTCGGGTCGAGTGATTTTTGGGTCGATGGGTTTTTTCGGGTCGAGTGATTTTTGGGTCGATGGGTTTTTTCGGGTCGAGTGATTTTTCATTTGGGCGTGGTCATGAATAATTAATTAGGAGTGGGTCAAAAATGTATCTTTGTGGGGGGTGGGGTCGGGGCGGGTCGGGGATGGGAGGAGAGGGGGTGGAGGAGTCGGGGTCGGTCGAGATTAGATCATATTTGTTACTTGAACCGAGTAACAAATATCCAAGAATTAGATGAAACTCTACAATTCTAGATCTTAGATTCTACAAGTATAGATCGTTTTCACTCACGTGACCAAATCCCTGACAACTGTTGCTATGCCGCCATGTTTGTGTACAGACATTGCAAACAAATCGACTGCGTCCAACAAACGAAGATGGTTTTGTGTTTTAGTGTGGGCTGTAGGAATAGAAGTGGACGGGATAAAGGATTACATTTTGCCAAAGTACCTTCCATCATTGGAAATCAAGGGAAAGAAGCCAGAGAATTATCAGAAGAAAGAAGATCGCGCTGGATTTCGGCGATTAGCAGGGACGACTTCACTGATACCATTTTGTAGTTGTTGACACCGGCACACAATCAGAGGAGCGCGTAAAAGTCGTTCATCTCTTCTTCTGTGCGAACTGGAATTGTATTTGCAGTACTACCATGGATTGTGGAATAAGCGACAAGAGGATCAGAATTTGGAACTCCCGGTTGAAGATTATATATTTTCGAATCTAGGTCAGCTGTCATTTTTTTAGCCGATGTAAAATTTATGGCTGTGGCTATATGCCCGGCAGCCGGGCACGGTCTTAAATAGACTAAATGCCCGGCAGCCGAAAAATGTCTTCTATATTTCGTTTCAGCGTAAACCAACCATTAGATTTGAGATCTATAAAACTTTTCAGGATCGCTTAGCACTTCTTAATCGACATATGATAGTTTGGAGGTGACATTTCTGACTGCCGGGTATTTAGCGCATTTGAGACCGTGCCCGGCAGTCGGATCACAAATCTTTTAAGTGTGGAGAAACAAGCGACTTCACGGTATGCACAAGCTCGGAAAATTCGTCGACTACAAAACCAAAATAATTTTTATAATCGCTTGGCATATCTTAACAAACATCGAATACACTCGTTAGGTTTGAATGAGACTTTCTGCCGGAATTTGGTGACTATTTCTGAATGCCGGGCTGAGCCAAAATTTTCTAAGTGTCGACAACACCAGCGATTTTATAGTATGCCCAAGTTCAGATATTTCGTCAACTAGAAAATCAACATGGTTTTTGGAATCGCTCAACAATTCTAAGAACACATCTAATACTCTCAAGAAGTTTAAAAGAACCTTACAGTGGAAATTCCGTAAAGTTTTTCGGCTGCCGGGCATTTAGTCTATGTAAGACCGTGCCCGGCTGCCGGGCATATAGCCACTTTGAAAATTTATATCCCGGGCCATCGCGTACTCCACGTGGTCTACGTAAGCGGGACAAAGCCACGAGCATAAAACTTGTCCACGCTTCTAAGTAAAACAAAACGCTTGCGATGTGTGAGCAAGGTTCCGCTAGCCCAGCCTTACAACCTAGGCAATTAGCAGACAAGACTGTTCGTTCTCTTTCTGTGATGATCCAGATAGAAATAAAGAGTCATTCATCCTCTGTGAATGCCTCACTTTGACTAACACAACAAACGTGTTTGAGATTATGTGGCCTTTCACGCTAGTAATAAACCCCGAAAAGCTTTAAACTGTTGTTGTGTGTAGAAACTCGTCTCTAACACCAGATAGAATAGAAGATCTGTGGATTCTACGGGAGGCAAGCAGTCCGGTTCGAAACGCTTACCCTCGATGAGAACAGGATCGATTCCAATCGCCGAAATTTTTTCTAAATAACGCTGCTTTACTCGTGGTTCAAGCTTCTTGGCATAATCAGAAAGAGGAGGGCTTTTGACATCGGGATTGCTGCCTAAATTTGCTTCAGCTACTGAATTATTCATTTCTAAAGGCAAAAATTATAGATGTGACTCACATCTGCATTTGTTATGCAATTCAAAGCTGTACACAAATATGGCGACCGGAAATAGTGTGACGTCACTTGAAAACGATCTATTCATGTAGACTGCATACTAGAAAGTCTCGATTTTTGTTGATATTTCTGTGGACTATTCTAATTTTTTGTTAAGCATTCTAATAGATGATTTCCTAGTACATCTAAGTCCAATAAGAGTGGCAGAATAAGTAATGTTTCTAAAGATTTTAAAGATTATTATGATTATATATATACAATGACTACTATACCAGAAATTCTTGAACCAAATCGTTTTCCTAGAGAATTACATGGTTTGAGAGCGCAAACATCATTGAATCGAATCACATTCAATCCTTCATCTGCTAATCCTGGTGAAACACTATACATTGAAATTCCGAAATTAACAGAGAATCTTGTGTTCGTCCCAGGCAGTGTATATCTCACCTTCAATCTGAATGTCTCAGGACATAAAGACAATACTATAGTCAATAATGTGGGGAGAAATCTCATCTCCGAACTTATAGTTAAATTCGGTGGAGAAATTATACAAGATACTGAGAGATTCAATGTATTCCAGACGTATCATGATTTGCATTTACCAAAGAAGGAGCGTAGAGATAGGTTGAGGCAAGGCATCTCTTCTGAAAATATGCGTAAACTTAGAACAAATGCAGGTGATAAAAACACTTCAAATGCAAAGGAGGTTAATCTTGCTGCGATTCATAACACTAAGTATGCAATACCTCTAGATCATCCCATTCTCAAGGATCATGGTGTGTTTTGTAATAGAGCGTTTACTAATGACTCATTAGAATTTGAAATTAAACTAGCCTCAGTTGATGATATTGTCGTTTACTCAAAGGCTGAAGAACCTCCAAATTATAGAATGACTAACATTGAGTTGGAGTATTCATACATCTCAAGTGATTATTTGACGACTCAGGCACTAGCTTCCTACAGAGTGGGGAAAGGATTCACTTACGAAGACATTATCTTACACAAAACGTTTAACATTTCAAGACCTAATGATGATAAAATTTTTAAACATGTGAATGTTCCCAGAAGATCCATGACGGGTATCCTTTGCCTATTCACAAATAGCTATACACCAGGGGCCGGTTGTTCGAAGGCCGATTAGCGCTAATCCAAGGTTAAATTTTAATCAGGGTTTCTTTTTCTCCTGTCAAAAAGCATTTTCTCCGATAACTTTATCTATTTTATTCAGAGCATACAATCATCAAATTGTATTCAAAGAGAATTATACTGAATGCGCTTTTTAAGCTCTCATATATGCATTTAAATTTCCCACTAACCCTGGGTTACCTTAACCATGCTTCGAACAACCGGGCCCAGGAAATATAGATTCTGAGACTTTTGTGAATCCAGAAATCACATCCATCAAAATTAACTTGGATGGGATACCAAACCAATTCTATTCCAAGGGGATGAATCCAACCGATTTATGGAGATCGGCTATTAAACGCTTTGGATTGAATGATTCTATCAAAGAGGAAGATTTCTACATGGACAAATTCGCTTTGTGGATCGATTTGAGGTCCTATCCCGATAATAAAATTCATGGGAATGGTTATTCTATAAATGATAGTTATAATGGTGTGACACTTGAAATAGATCGTGAAAAAGGAGGAACTGGAATTATTACATGTTATATGTTTTTGGTTTCTGATGCGATTATGAGTATTCAGAATTTAAATTTGAAGCAAATCATCTATTAAGAATCTAAATAGATGTATTAGGAAATCATCTATTAGAATGCTTAACAAAAAATTAGAATAGTCCACTGATATATCAACAAAAATCGAGACTTTCTAGTATACAGTCTTATATGAATACTTGTAGAATCTAAGAATATTATCTATAGAGTTTCATCTAAGTCCCTCTTAATTAATACTAAGTCTTGGATATTTGTTACTCGGTTCAAATAACAAATATGATCTAATCTCGACCGACCCCGACTCCTCCACCCCCTCTCCTCCCATCCCCGACCCGCCCCGACCCCACCCCCCACAAAGATACATTTTTGACCCACTCCTAATTAATTATTCATGACCACGCCCAAATGAAAAATCACTCGACCCGAAAAAACCCATCGACCCAAAAATCACTCGACCCGAAAAAACCCATCGACCCAAAAATCACTCGACCCGAAAAAATCGATTGGCCTAGAAAATCACTCGACCTGAAAAAACCCATCGACCCAAAAATCACTCGACCTGAAAAAATCGATTGGCCTAGAAAATCACTCGAACCGAAAAAACCCATCGACCCAAAATTTCCTACTAATTAATTATGCATAAAAAATTTGACCACACCCAAAAATTCTGACCGAGCTCGGTCCAGACCCCCGACAAAAATGACCACGCCCAATTGCGCCAGAACCGGCCAAATGCAACTACTCACAAATTAAAGCAAATATGCGCTGTCAGCGCTGAGAGAGTTAAAAACAAGTGCAAGCGAATCGCGATCGTTTTTTGTTTTTCTTTTGACATGTTGACCACGAGAGCGAGATCTCGAGTATATACCCACCGCGAGTTGCCAACTATGTAAGAAACGTTACATTATTCAATGCACCATTTAATGACGTCAACGTACCATTCAATTTCGTACAGGGCACTGTTCGTCGCGGGTAAATATGTTGTGGTTCAATTTTTTCCTTGGTTTAAATTTTATTTTCCTTTGTCTCAAATTACCATACCAAAAAAAAGGAAAATAAAATTTCAACCAAGGAAAACATTAAACCCCAACATATACATGAGATCTCTGCCGTTTTTAGTGAATAGTCACATTCAATGGTTTGATCCACTGATGAAAACGTTTGAGAAGTTAACAGCACACTGTATACGGAAAAACAAAACAGTACATTACACTACAGTACTGGTCAGTAGCTTTCCATGGAATGGTCACACTGCAGGGTTTGGTCCACAGATGAAAAAGCCACACTGTATACTGAAACAAACAGTACCACAGTACAGTACTGTTCAGTAGCTTTACAAAGAATGGTCACACTGCATGGTTTGATCCACAGATGAAAAAGTCAGAACCACACTGTATACTGAAACAAACAGTACCACAGCACAGTACTGTTCAGTAGCTTTACAAAGAATGGTCACACTGTATGGTTTGATCGACAAATGAAAACGTTAGAAAGGTTAGAACCACACTATGTAATAAAGCAAATAGTGCCACAGTACAGTAATGTTAATTAGCTTTCCAGAAAATGATCACACTGCATGGTTTGATCGACAGATGAAAAAGTTAGAACCATTTTGTACAGTAAAACAAACAGTACCACAGCACAGTACACTTTGGTTTCATTTCTGTATCGTGTAGCTTTTGTTATTAATTCAGTGTTTTTCTTTGTTTTCTTTGTGTAGGATTGGAATGCTCCGTTTGTTTCCTTCTCTGGACAGGAAACCGTGAGTCCTATGAGATGTTTTTGTTGTATAATTTGGATTTCTATCATAAAGAAAACAGCAGCGGACACAATTTTGTGCAAAATGTTTTGGAAGATATTTTTCCAAGAAATATGCGATAACGGTGAAATAATAATGGAAGAAGTCGCGTTCAGAGTGGTTTTAAATCAACTGTGTCAAATATAAAAAATAGGTCCGCAGTGCGTACTTGTGTGGCTTACCAGACCACGTGACAGGCGCTCGACTCCCGTGGTCGAACAATAATGTGGCTACACAATTAGTGGAAGCCACACCAATATAATTGCTAGCTATTGCTCTGGCTAATCAAAACTGATGTACATGCTGCAATGAAGTAATCAGAAATAAAGTGGGAGCGTTCTTAGTCATGATTGGCTATAATTTAATTTCTTATTGTTTGAATTACTGCAAGAACAGGGCAATCACGAAATTACTGTCGGCAGTGAATTGGGAACCAATGTAACTACATTTCCAGTGTGCATAAATATTGAAGAGATCAATGTTGATGGATTTATATGCAGGTTTCTATATCTATTTGTATTTTTGGATATGTGTGTACATGTTCAGCTGTTTTTTCTGGTGTTAGTATGTTTGCATGATATTTTGTTGTGCTTGCCTGTTTCTCTGTTTTCTTATTTGTATATTGTGTAAGTTCTTTTGCTTTATATCCATGTTTACTGGCTTATTTTCTGTATTTTTTTATTGTATTGCACTTTGTAAGTTAGTTGATTTATATGTACGTTTGCTTGCTTTCTTATTTGTTTGTTTGTTTACTATTTACATAAATAGAGAGACCTCTTGCCGCCCCTGTTTTTCCCTCTTCGCCCTCTCGCCAGCCAAGGTTTCACAGCTGTGGTATTGTGTTACGACAGAGTTGACACCATGTTTCAAGTCATCACTAGAATCGCAGATACTCCAAGCCTAACAAAGGTCAGTCTTAGCGCCGGTGCTCTCATTTACTTCTACTTAACATTACGTTTTATAAAATGTAACAAACGTAACATGCGTTCTGATTGGTCTTGCCTAGTTGGTTGTAACACCATAATGCACACAGCCTACGTCACACGTTCTTTTTACTGTAACATATTGCCCCCATGCTAATGATAATAATGCAACACTGTTTAATTATTGTGTTTGCAGATCGTTGTTGTTTGGAACAACGTCAACAAAGCCCCTCCCTCAGGTAAAGGGAAAACATTTATTCATCGCTAAAAATGATAGCAATAATTTTGAGAGAAACCGCATAGCTCTTTTTAAAACCTCCAATTTTACTCAACCTCAGACTTCAGGTGTGGGTGTCCTGTGGCTCTTGTGGGTCTCCTGCGGTACCTGCGATATAAAGCTGGGGGTGACCCTGTGATAGACTTGCAGCTCGTTAAAGGGGGAGCGACAAATACTTTCAGGTGTGGACCTCCAGCGGATTGTGTGGGTCTCCTGTGGTACCCGTCATGGAATGTTAGGGGCCATACTTTGATGGACTGACATACCGTCAAAAGGAGGGAGGGTGGGGTGGGTGGGGACGAGTAATAGTACTCTTAAGTGCTTCACGGCTACAGAAACTGGGATAAGCAGCGGCTAAGTGAGCTTCTTTTTTATTATTTTTTATTTATTTTTATTTATTTATTTTTTTTTTTTACAAAATTTATTGCTTATTTACACCAGGTGCTACTTGCTTACAATCGGAACTCAAAAAAGAATAAGTTAATTAGTTAAGTTTCACAACACACGTTAACTACAATACGTGAACTAATAGGGAGCTTAAGCAAGCGCGTTTTTGAGACGGGGACGGCAACCGGAAGTGAGCAGCTTCCCCTTTTAGCTTGTCTTCACACAACTACATTTACATTGATTAGTATCTTTTCTCCATTAGAGATGATCACTATAAAAATCTGGGAGATACCACTGTCCTGGCACGTGAAATTTTCTCTTCCGGTTGCCGTCCGCGTCTCAAAAACGCGCGTGCTTAAGCTCCCTAATAGCGCGGGGAAGGAGGAGGAGGATCAATGTGTCATCTGAATTCAATACAATTAAAAGTAACTTAGTCTGTAAAGTTGGTGAGGAACATAGTTACGTTGCTAGTAATTTATAGATGTTAGTTTACAAGTTTTCAATTTTGTTTTTAAAGGTGATTCATTTTGAGGGTTAAACCAATCAATGACTTTGCATGTGAAGGTATTTGTAAATTCGCAGTCAATAAAGGTGTAATTTATGGAGTCTGGCTCACCACAGGAGATGCAATCACTGTCTGTTCTTATCCCTTCATTGTTTGTGTGCGGTTTTACCTTGCCTTTCATTAACTTGTGTAAGCTTCGTACCAACAATGGGCGCCAAGTCACAGCTATCAGAATTGATCTAAATTGCGCGACTGCGTGACGAAAATAGCTTTTATATCATCTTCTTACTGTTTAATTTTCCTTCATAGTTGCAAAGTGGCCTAAACTGCAGAAGCCAGTGAAAGTTGTCAGAACGAAGGAAAACAAATTAAGCAACCGGTGGGTAAATGGGAGTAACTTTATGATGAGGTGACCTTAAATGCGTGTGCGTTATCTGCGATTTCCATCTGACCCAAAATTCTGGGTTGAATTTCACTTACGTTTGCATGGCACATTTCTTGGGAATTTTTGTGGGTAGTGCTGTATCCACTATGCCGTCAGGCATGTAAGAGTGAAACAGTGATTTTGTGTCCCTGAACAAACAGATTCGCAGTGTGTGCATAAATCACGGTTGTAACCAGTCTGTTTGAAGCGTTCTTGAATTCTAAATTAACTCAGTTTCGTTCTGTATTTAATGACTGGTCCCGAGGAGAACACTGAATTTTGTTTCCCAAAAATCTCTTTTTGTGTTTCCCGAGATGAAGTCGAGGGAAACATTGAGATTCGAGTTAAACAAAATTCACTTCCATCTGATCACGTGTTACAGCGGTCAACATTTCGCGGTTAGCAGTGAGCTGTTTTCCGTTAGATGTCATAGTTTTCGCAATGTTACCCGCTCATGGGATTTGGCGGTAAACAGTTTCATTTTTAGATGTCATGTGACCATGAACTAGCCAATAAATTGACGCGCTGTGACGGGAAAAACGCCAGCTATATAACAATTTATTTTAATGAATATAAGGCGTTTTTCTGCAATCCTGCACCTTGGAGTCATTGAATATGCTATTAGAAACTATATATAACACACATAGAACTTTCCTCCTCTGCAAGAAAAACAAAAAACATTAGAGACGAAACCGTTCATGTTATGCAATATTGTACTCACAAGATTAGCGTATACCACTGCCTTTACAACACTAAGTATATATGCGCACTGCCTACATATTTTCATTTCTCTTACCACCCCCACCCCCCGCCACATCACCAAAAATTGCTTAAATTACGAGTTTGAACTCAAAAAGCATAACACATTTTCAGAAAGTTATTTCTGTTTTAGTATCCGGGCAAAATAGTTTTAGACTATACCAATGAAGCAAACTCAGTGACATCTCTCGGAATCAGCTGCAAATCAAGAATTGATGCCAACCAGTTTCTCCTACCAAAACTCACTTGCACGAGGATTTCCCAGTCAATCAGATTGCTCAAAATGCCAAGGGTTAATATCAATTAAATAATTAATAATAATTAATAATTATTAATAATTAATAATTAAAAAATTAATAATTAATTTAATTAATAATTATTAATTATTTAATAATTAATTTAATATCAATTACCAAGGTTGCTGATTACTGATTCATTTTGTTATCCTGTCAGATTTTTCCCGTACAGTGAAATAGAAACCGAGGCAATTCTCGCAATAGATGATGATATTTTGATGTTGACCCCGGATGAGTTAGAATTTGGTTTTCAGGTAATGTGTAGTTTTTTGTCTCGGGGCGATTACTTGCCCCAAAGATTCTACAATAGAGTCCAACAAGCACGACCTGCGTCTATAGTGAAAACTTTTACAATTGTCATTTTGGCGGAAAAGTAGTGCGCTCTCCTGAAGCTGTTGCATTTGGGCGGGAACAGATTACATTGGCTTAAACCAGCGTCGTTTTGGAACTAATTAGTTTTGTTCAACACTATCTAAACCTCGTTTAAATATCGCCTCGAAGAGTCAAGCCTCAAGTCAGCTAAATTGCCGTGCATATCCATCTGTGTTATCGATTGTCAAAGGCGGCAGCAAATGACCACATTGTAGTCAAGCGCCTTGCACCAAAACTATATTTTTAATTGATGTTCTACTATTTTTCTACTGCTTTGTCCTTTCGAAAATTTGCTGTGGATATATTGTTGATTCCTTATTTTGCTCTTTACAGACATGGCGCGAATTTCCTGATCGTCTGGTAGGATTTCCTGGTCGTGTTCATATCAGTCAAAACGTTACTAATAAGTACAAGTATGAATCAGAGTGGACCAACAATGTTTCCATGGTGCTCACGGGCTGTGCTTTCCATCACAAGGTATGAGAACGGTAATAAGCCTTTCCCAGGGCGTTTTTGGGAAAACAAAAAAACGCACGGAGGCAGTTTGGAGCGGATTGTGGCTAAGGTAGTCTCAACAAGTTTGGCTAACATTGTAAGTCACGTTTTGTGAACATGCGTTAAAGAGGGTCTTGCTAGGGTTGGTGCTTTGACGCTTGACGGTTGAAAAATCCGCTTTTTTGACGACTGACGGTTAGATTTTTGGCCGTTTGACAGTTGACGGAAAAAAAAAGTGTTCTGGACGATTGACGGCTAGATTTTAGGCCGAAGACAATTTTTGTGTATCGGTTGAAGGCAAAATGCAGCAAAAAGCATATCA